>RJWJ010005565.1:0-67507 GCA_004363605.1 Indri indri | reverse complement strand
TCTACCAAAAATAGAAAGAAATTAATTGGACAGCTAAAAATATATATATAGAAAAAATTAGCCGGGCATGGTGGCGCATGCCTGTAGTCCCAGCTACTCGGGAGGCTGAGACAGTAGGATTGCTCGAGTCCAGGAGTTTGAGGTTGCTGTGAGCTAGGCTGATGCCACGGCACTCGCCCCAGGCAAAAGAGTGAGACTCTGTCTCAAAAAAAAAAAAAAAAAAAAAGAACACATGCTCATTGCCCCTCTTGCCCCTTCAAAAAAAAGGGGGAGAAAAAAAAAAAGGAAGGAAGGCAGGCAGGAAGAAAAAAAAAGAAAAAAATAGTAGAGCAAGTCTGTCATCTGTATTCCCACCACCAAGAGTACCCATTGCTCGCATTTGCTCTGTATACTTCAAGGTTTGTTGAGGTCTCAGAGACTCTCTGATAAATATTATAGAATCCCTTGTTTATGTCTGGGTCGGGAATAAATTGAGAATTAAAACAAAAGTTAGAAATGGGAGCTAAAATATTGCCTCTATTATTGACAGAGATCTGGTTTGAATTGGTAAATCTAAAAATAAACGACTGAAATAGTAGCCTCAGTTATGTGATTCCTGGCCTTTTCCCAACCTAACAGAAGATAGTTCCTTTGAAAAAGGAGTTAAATTCTGTTTCCTGAGTTCTATTTCAGAGAGAGAGAGAGAGAGACAGAGAGAGAGAGAAAAGAAGCGAGGGGGACAGAGAGGGGGGGGAGAGAGAGAGAGAGAGAGAGAGAGAGAGAGAGAGAGAGAGAGAGAGAGAGAGATGAACCTTACATGCCCAGCAATTTTTCCAAAATTTATTCCTAAGTTTAACCAAGGGCAAGTAAATAAAGACCCAGGAAAAATATTTTAACATAGAAATCAGGAGTAAAGTCATTGCCTAGTACCCTCAACCACTTAACAATTTTTCCTCCCCTTTTTCACATGAAATTATACCGTAATACTACTTTGTAACAGTATAACAGTATATCATGGGCTTTTTTCCCTGTCAGTGTTTATTAACAATTATTTTGCTATTATAAACAGAAATAAAGTCCATCTGTACACATATTTTTGTACATCATCTGCACACATATTGTGTCTATCCCTTGCCAATGATTTCCTTAGAATAAATATCTAAAAGTAGATTCTCAAGTTAGAGTATAGAGATTTTTTTATTATTTTGAAAATAACATGATACCCCATCCTCCCCAAATACTTTTGTGTACTTACTAAAAACACAGAACTCCCCCATAAAGAAGATAAACCATCAAAATTCAGGAAATTAACATTAATACAGTCTACCATCTAATTCTCAGGCCCTATTCAGTTGTCTCCAATTAATCGATTATGTCCTTTATAGAAAGAAGACCCAGTTAGGGATTACATATTACATTTAGTTATGATGTCTCTTTGACTTTCATGATGTTGATACTTCTGTGATTTGCTTGCTAGATATAGTACAAAATGCACTTTAATTTATCATATTAGATTCAGCTTATGTATTTTTGGCTGGCGAAACACAGAAGTGTAATATTATATATACTATTTTTTAATCTTTCTTTCTTTTCTTTCTTTCTTTCTTTCCTTTTTTTTAAAGATATACAATTTCCCTCTGTTGCCCAGGCTGGAGTCCAGTGGCCCAATCATTGTAACCTTGAACTCCTGGGTTCAAGCAAGCCTCTCACCTCAGCTTCTGGAGTTCCTAGGACTACAGGTGTGCATCACCACACGCAGCTAATTGTTTTCATCTTTTGTAGAGAGGTCTTGCTATGTTTCCCAGGCTGGTCTTGACCTCCTGGTCTCAAGCAAACTTCTGTGTCAGCCTCCCAAAGTGCTGGGATTACAGGTGTGAGCCACTGCACCTGGCCTTTAAAAAAATTCTATCGACTCGTATCGAATTTTGTTTTGTGAGCCAGGTGTGGTGGAACATAGCTTCTGGAGATCAGATTCTAAATACCATCCTTCACTAAAAGGAAATAAATTCCTTGGAGAAATGGCTGATTCCTGGGCCAGGGCCACGAGCCTTGAATACTGTTTTGTGTCCCAAAGTGAGAAAGCGCTCATAGGATGATAGAGACATGGCGACGAGATACAGAAGTCAGCTCAAAGGGGTTCCTTCTGGCCAAATCTGAGAAACTTGAGTGTCAAAATAAACCATGGTAGTAACAGATTATATCCATTTGAATAAAATAGGAAACTGTACATCTATACTAATATAAAAAAAATGAATGAATTGGAAGTTTGATGGGGAATGAAATAATTGCATAGTTTCAAAGTACATCCCCAGAAAATATGAAGCAATTATGAAGGAAAAGAGAGACCATGACAGAGAAGTCTGACAGATAGTCAGGTGAAGATCATCTACTGGGCTTTTGCTTTGCTTCGTAGCCCCTCTCAGCAGCCAGAGCCAGGGAGTATATGCATGTATATGCCTGCACATATTTGTATCTTTCTGCATATCTGTCTGTCATCTGTCTAAAAAGCTATGAGTTCATACACTTACCTCAAATTCCAGTCCAATACTACTTTTTATATATGTAACTCTCTTCTCCTTCAGTAGAAGTCTGGCCTCCACTCCCATTATCTTTAATATATTTTCTTAACTAATCAGTGCCCTTGTCTACAACCAATCTCCCACGGCTGTCACAGCCCCCACTCTTGTGTGCCCAGCCTGCTCCTCTGCGGGAACATCACCATCATATCCCCCTCTGGCTCTAGCACTTCATGACAGACAGCCTGCTTCACCCAGGGCTCCAGAACACTGTCAGGCTGCCCTCCGCATGGATTTCTTTTATATCTTGCTTGGGATCCAGCTTGCCCCTTCACTGGGGACACCCTTTTCATCATACTTGGGCTTCCTCACACATCCCTGGGCCACTACAATCCTCCTCCCTGATTCTAGTGCAGATGCTTATCTTGCTTGCTCCCTTCTAATAGTTTAAATTCATGTTACCAAACCAATTCTGGAAAGTTCATGAAATGTACACTCCCTTGAGCAATGCATAAATGAGTGCCCATTTCTTAAACATATGATACTTTTATTTGTTACATATATTGTCTATGTAGCTTATGAGGGAACTCAGGTACAGATGACCATGCTAAGAGGCTTCTCAGTGTTTGGCATATCATCATCCTGCATGTTCTCATAAAGCCCCTTAAGGATTTTTTTAAACATGCATTTTTGTCTCTATTTCCTCCCATTCACCAACCCAAGACAAGCACCCATGGTAATGTGTTTAATGTGTACCTTTTTTGTTTTTGTATGTATTCTTGCAAAATATTTATTTTCATAAGCATTTTTATTTATGTAAATGCTATCATATAAACTATTCCATCTTGGTTGTTACTTTTTTCCCCAAACACTTTGAAATTTTCAAGTAATGTAAGTGAAAAATAAGTGGCTCAATTGTTTTAATTTTTATTGCATTCATTGTTAATAAAACAAATCAAGTTTTCATAAAGTTAGTATGCATTTATATTTTCTTTGGTGAACTGGCTATTTATATATTTTGTATAATATTGTCTTTTTTGTTGATTCACATATTATTCTTTTCCTTATTGATTTTTTAAGGGTTCCTCACATAATAAATATATTAATCTGTAGTATTAAAAATGAGGTATTTTTTCTTTTTTTTTTTTTTACAATGTATAATATGTATATTTTCTTACTTCAGAATATTATGGGGATACAAACATTTTGGTTACATAATTTGCTTATGTACAGTTTCAGTCAAAGTTATACTTATGCCCATCACCCAGATAGTATGCACTGTACCCATTAGGTGTGAATTTACCCATCCCTCCACTCCCTCCCACCTGTTTGATTTCCATTGAGTTTTACTTCCATACATGCACATAAGTTTTAATTGATTAGTTTCAATTTAGTATTGAGTATATATGGTGTTTGCTTTTCCATTCTTGAGATACTTCACTTAGAAGAATGATCTCCAGTTCCGTCCAGGTTGTTACAAAAGATATTAGTTCACCATTTTTTTTATGACTGAGCAGAACTCCATGGTATACATATACCACATTGTATTAATCCACTCATGTATTGAGGGGCACTTGGGTTGTTTCCACATCTTTGCAATTGTGAATTGTGCCACTATAAACATTTGAGTGCAAGTGTCTTTTTTTATAAAATGTCTGTTATTCCTTTGGGTAAATACCAAGTAGTGGGTTTGCTGGATCAAATGGTAAGTCTACTTTTAGTTCTTTGAGGAATCTCCATACTATTTTCCATAGAAGTTGTACTAGTTTGGAGTCCCACCAACAGTGTATTAGTGTTCCTTTCTCTCCACATTCACACCAGTATCTGCTGTTTTGGGACTTTTTGATAAGAGCCATTCTCAGGGGAGTTAGGTGATATCTCGCTGTGGTTTTGATTTGCGTTTCCCTGATGATTAGAGACGTTGAGCATTTTTTCATATGTTTCTTAGCCATCAGTCTATCTTCATTTGAAAAGTTTCTGTTCGTGTCTTTTGCCCACTTTTTAATGGGGTTGTTTGATTTTTTCTTGCTGATTAGCTTGAATTCTTTGTAGATTCTCATTATCAGCCCTTTATCGGCTATATAGCATGCAAATATTTTCTCCCATTCTGTAGGTCGTCTATTCACTCTATTAATTGTCTCCTTGGCTGTGCAGAAGCTTTTTAATTTGGTCAGGTCCCATTTATTTTTGTTGTTGCTGTGATTGCTTTTGGCCAAAATAATTAAATTATTTTGTTATGTTTTTCAACTATGTAGAATTTCTTTAAATGTAGTCTTGTATGATTTTGGGTTTTTAAAAATTGTGCTTGTAAAGACAGTTCACTCAAACTAGTTATCTATATTTTCTTCTAGTATTTTATAATTTTTGCTTTCCAATTTATTTTGGTGTGAAGTCTAAAGACAAGGCTTTTGTTCCCTTTTCCCCCTGGAATAATTACCTAGGTGTCCAGCACCACATACTGAATGATTCATTCTTTACCCAGTGATTTTAGAAGTAATCCGTATCAAGTGTTAATTTAGATATAAAATAGGGTCTGTTCATGCAAAACTTCCAAGTGTGGTCAAACAGCATGCAGAATACAATAAGATTCCTTAAAAATCTGAGTGCGGACTGAAATCCAGCCAAGATCCTCTTCCAGGCAAGGCAATAAAACTCACGAGGCTGAGGAAAGAGATATCTTTTCTAACCACAAAGGCATCTTCACTTCCTAATCAAGCATCTGCAGAGCTTCCTTGGAAGGGACTGGGAAAGGGTCTCTAATTTGCAAAATGGCACCATATGGGCCAGCAATAATCCTTTCCTATTTATCTGACAGTGTATTCCTGCAATAGAACATTGCTAACTACCTCAGCATATCATTGTTTGAAATATTTGGTGGAGCAAGTTTCCCTTCATTATTCCCTTCTTTCTTCAAAAGCTTCATCACTATTCTCTCAAGTTTATTTTTGCAAATGAACTTTGGATTCATTCTGTTAAGTTTCCTTATCATACCTTTCTCTTTTCTACCTTTGACCCATAAACTCTTTGTTAGAATTGTGTTAAACTTATATATTTACTTGAGTTCATTATTCATTTTTTTCTTCTGATCCTGAAAGAAGATGCTTTTTCATCTTGAAAAGACCTGACTTCTACACTCATTCAAATTTTATTTTTATCTTTCAATCCATTAAATTACCACTTACTAATCTCCCTGTTATTGCTAAAAGTGAAAGGGCTTTTTCAACAACTGCAGAACACAAATAATGCTTGAAATACAGGAGTCCTACTCAATAGCATAAATGAGCGAAAGCACAGATCTTAATAAGGGCAAAGTTTCCACATCTCGTTGCAGTTCACATGCAATCTAGACCATATTGAGAGAGTAAGTGTCTTCTGTGAAGTCCAGCCTTGAGCAAAAGAGAGAAGCGCACACCCAGGTTCATGGAAAGGCCTGGCCTAATGTCCTAAGGTGTGCTCCTCTGCCACAGTATCTGTAGGCCTGGAAAGTTTGCTCAAAGCAGTTTTCTTGCATGAAAAACTGCTGTGTTCAGAAGATATTTTGCTCATTTGAAGAATTACATACTTAAAATACAAAAATAGAACAAACAGAAATTTTATTGCAAATAGAATTATGTCGTTTTTTTCCTTAATAGTGTAGGAACTAAACTGTTTAAAATGGTTTTTGGCAAAAGGAAACTTTTTATTTGAAAATTATGATTTGTGGTCTTTAGCTAGAATGCTAACTTATTCTCTTCAAAATCCTATATCAGAATTTACTCAGGCCTGAGGATAGGGCCTAACAAGAAAGCAAAGCAAAGCAAGGCACTTGGGTCTGACATAACGTGATTTGGGACAATGTCTGCTTTAAAACGCAAAGGGGATATTGGTTCCTATCACAATCTAACAACAAATGACGCTCTCTCACTAGGTATCTTTTTCATAACGGGGTAAAATAATTCTAACAGTGGCTTTTCTGTAAAAGACAATCTGTGGTAAGAATTTGTAGAACAGAGACTTGTCCTGCCGTTTCTGCGTCAACAGTGTTTCTAGTTCGGCAATCTGAGAATACACACAGATAAAGTGCTATCGGTTCAATGGAAATTGGCTGGTTTTCCGAGGGCGTGACTGCAGAAGACCATTGTTCACTTTTAAAAATGAAACCCTCCAGAAGCGATTTTAAAATTACACAAATCTTTCACATATACAGATAACGTAGGTAAGGATTATCCATTTTCCACATAAAAATAAATTGCTAAAGACTTTTAAATTAACACTGCTATGTGTAAATACAATGTTCTGTTTGAAAAATCTGTACAATATACTAGAAAAACATGATAAACTTTTGTACCTGATTAATAAAATTAAATTCTTTTTATTACTTTTTTTGGCACTGTGCCATGAGTTTGGGGAAGAACTAATGAAATGGAAAGCAGTAGTTGTGTGAATTTATCCTACTAGACAGTTCTCAAAGTTTCAAGAAAGCTTTCACTCCTTAAATTTTATTTACTGAAATAAGCTTCAAATATTTCTTACACAAGTCAACTTCGGTCTGTCGGTCTGTTAATTTTTGAAGGAAGAAAGGCAGCATAAAGCTTTAAAGTATGAGCTTGGAAGTGAAAAGTCGTGAGTTAGAATGTCTGCTCTGTTGCTTACTGAATGTGAAATCTAGAATAAGTATCATCCTCTCCTTTACTATTAGTTTTCTCATTTCTGAAACAGAGTTGTCAAGATTAATTGAGTTAATAAATGTAAAGCATTTAGCATAGTCTGGCCACGAAGTATAAAATAAATGATAGTTTTACAGGGGAACAGGTAAAACTATCAAAACTTTTATATGTTAATGGAAGTTTGTCTTGAAACCAAATCAATGTGGATCAAAATTTAAAAAAAAAAACAATAACTTTGCCTAAAAACTAAACTCTAGCTATAGATTTTTCTTGAAGGAATAAAAAGATATTTCTGGTGTTATTTTTGTCAAGAAATAGTAATTTTATTTACTTGAATCCTTATTTTTACTTTATAACTAATCTACAGCATTTATTCAGATGCCACCAGTTTTTCTACCAAAGTCACTCTTCTATACCAGAATTCCACGTAATATTTATGTCTCCTTATTCTCTTCCAATCTGTGACAGTCCTTTGGTGTTTCCGTGTCTTTTATGACTTGACACTTTTGAAGGGCAACAACAGTTATTTTGTAGAATGTCCCTTAAATTGAATTTGTCTGCTGTTTTCTCTTGGTTACACCGGGGTCATGAGTTTTTGGGAAAAATACCACAGAGGTAAAGTGTCCTTCCTATTGCATCATATTGGCTGTACGTGAATTTGACATGCGTTCACATTGGTAATGTTAACTCAGTAAAAGTGGTATCTCCCAGTTTTCCCCACTATAAAGTTAATGTTTTTTCCCTTGGTTATTAATAAATATTTGGGGGAAGAACTTTGAGACTATGCCAGTATCTTGTTTTTCTTTAAACTTGTAGCCAATAATTTTAACATGAATTGATGGATCTTGCCTATAAGATTTTTCTATTTCCTCTCACAATTTTTGCATTTATTAATTGGAATTCTTTTGTAAGGATTCTTTGTTGTTTCTTTCCCCTCATCTAGAGTCACCTTTTAATTTAGTTTAGTTCAAATCTTAAAACAATGTCTGCTCAAACAACTAGACTAAGTGTACATCTAGAGAGCAGGAATGAGAGAGATGAGACCTACCCCAGAAGTTCCATCATTGGCGATTCAGCATTCAGTACTGAATACTTCTAATGCCAGGCATTGGGCTGGTGTAGGAGAAATGATGGTGAATCAGCAGTGAGCTCTTACAGAGCTCATGGTCCAGTAGAGGGAAACTCAATGTAATAAATAAATAAAAGTTAGCCACTAAAACAGACATATATTTCTTCATGTTGAGGGCAGGATGTGCTAAGAATGTAGAAATCAGTCATATTGTCAAAATGTGAGCTGAATTTTGAAAATTGATTGGGTTTGCAGCAAGCAGGCAAGATGAAGAGAAACATTCATGGCAGAGGGAATGGCATGATCAAAGACTGAGAAGCCTGAAGCAGCAAAATAAATATGAAGAAGTTCAAACAGTTTAGTGCATTGGTGAGCACAGGATGAGGGTCTCGAATATTATTTTATGGGGAATGGTAGCTACTGAAAATCTTATAACAGGATCATTTTGTTTTAGAAAAAGCACTCTGGTTACCATTTAGAGAAGATATTGAATGCGTGAGAATGGAGGCAGGAAAAGCCAATTTAAGGGATTTGGGTTCTCTTTTTTATTTTTATTTTTTTAATAGATAAGGCAAAACTTTAGAATGATACTATTTATCATATTAAGAGAATATATTATTCATGGGTCTTACAGTTTTAATTTATTTCAATAAGTTTTGAGTCCTGGAAATAAGCTATTAGCATTTTTGAGTCCCTTAAATTCTGCATTATTAAGATTTGAAATATTTGAAATATAGTCTGAGAATACTCAATGGCATAATATGATTATGAAAAAAAATCTAGATTTTCCAGCTACTGCTTTTGTCTAGCTATCTTCACAATCTTACAATGTATATTTCTATAATCTTTGCTAGAAATTAAAGAAATTTAATCTGTACAGGAAATTAACAAAGCAGAGATGTCTCTAGGGATGTATTTAATCTGTATCCTTAAAGTTACATTTATATAGGAATTACCACCCTTTTAATTATTTTTAAGTCTATATTTAATTCCGGCTGTTAAGAACATTTAAAGTCATGGAAGTGAAGTCAATGGTCGCAGGAATTCCAGAGAAGGACGGTGGGAAAGTAAAGAGCAGAGAAACGTTCTGGTTATTACTGAACAACATGAAGTCTAGTCTAGATAATATAATATTATCTAAATATTAAAAAGAGTCTAGCTTAGATGTTAAAGAGATATTTTCTAGATAGTAAGGAGAAATGTATAATTAATGGCACTTTAGACTACGTGCTACTTATGACAAACTAGAAATGAGTTGACCTTTGAGTTTATACACAAAAACATTAAAGATTCCTTAAGTATCAAAAAACACTAACCTATACAAATATCTTGAAAAAGTCCCATGAGAAACTGTATGTATTAGTCAGAGCACTGGGAGAAAACAAATGACTCATTCAAACCAGATAATTCGAGAAGAGTTTAATAAAAGATTGTTTATAAAGACGTGGACAAGGTATAAGAAATAAAATTATCCTCCTAGGATAATACTGAGAGAAGCCATTTCCATCCCTAGACCAGAAGGGGCAAAAGGAAGGAGAGAGAATGGCTACTAGAGCCTAGAGAGGATAATTATACGGAAAAGAATGCCTGGTAGAAATTACGAAGGTAATTCTGAAGGTAATGGATCAATTGGATGCAGTTCCTATGAGTCAGTCTTCCTTGGAACAGAGCAGGATAAAGAATGATGGAGAGTAAATCTAGAAGGTTAAATTAAAGATATTCAATTCCTTTTGACTAATATTTTGTAAGATGCCAGAGTTGTCTTTATTTAGATTGGGTTTTATTTTTAACGTACCTCTTTTTAATGATAGAGGGATTTTAATCAATGATTTTTATTTTGGTTGGGACTTTTTACACTTGAAGAAGCATACGACTTATTAGCATGTTGAATGTTTTATTATTTTCAGTTAAATTTTACAGTTATTGGAAACAGAACATACAAAGAAATCACACACATAGTTCAGGAAGTGTTTGTATGTGTAATATTTATGTAATGAAAGAATAAAATAAAATAGAAAATGAATATAGTTTATGAGCTTAAAAACTTTAGTTTCCTATTGCACATCATAAAATCCAATTTGACATTAAAATAAATATGAAAATTCACAAGATATATTTAGAAAAATCATTTGCATAGTGCCCAAACATCAGAAATTTCTTAGACATCTTAAGGCAACACATAATGTCTTTTTATGATTCTAACATTTAAAATTTCTTCTTCAAGTGAAGTATATCATGTAGGAATCTGTTTTTGTGTGTGTGTCCATTAGTACAATGCTTGAATTTTCACATGGATAATTGAACAGTATTGTCTTGTCATTCACTTCAAATGTTTAAGATTAGAAGAAGATTACAATTTTTTTATTTCAGCATATTATGGGGGTACAGATGTTTAGGTTACATATGTTGCCCTTGCCCCCCTCTGCCCCCAAGTCCGAGCTTCAAGCGTGTCCATCCCCCGGGTGGTGCACATCACACTCATTGTTTGTGCATATGCCCGTCCCTTCCTCCCCCCTCCCTACAATTTTAATAAGTCAAGAGTATTACAACTTATTATTTCAAGTAGTATGGAAAAAATTTTTTATTATAAAATTTTAAAATGAAACAATATTTAAATACATACTTAAAAATAAAAGTCTTAAAGTAAATTATTTTTATAAATTTTGGATTCTTTTTCAGAATATTTTATTTTGTATCAGTTAAAACATTAGTTTCTGTTAGTCATACCCTGGTCAAAAGTACCTTACAAATATTATTTTTCTAGTATAACTAGTTTCATTTTTACAGAAAGAAAATAGGTAAATTTACCAGACCATATATTACCAATAAAATGCAAAGGAAAATTTTAACCTATTTATTTAATTGTTTGCTGAAAGTCTTCAGACTTTCCAATTGCATCAAGTAGATCTTTTTTCCTCAGCTTTCAATTTTAATATTGCTTTTTAGTAATATGCTAATATTATTTTTATTTTCTTGACAAAAATGTTTAAACATTGAACTGACATAATAGTTCCAGTCATAAAAATGATACTAAACCTCTTATATACTTGGTCTTGACAAGTCTAAAACAAATAATTTGAGATCATGTTTGAGAGAAGTAGCATAGTGACATAAAATACAACAACAACAAGTGCGGAGGCTGAAGTCAGAATAATGGGATTTGTGTCTTGGCTGTGCCACTCCAGAGCTCTGTGAATCAATTGTACCAGCCCAGCATAACATTTTATGGTATTAAACAAAATATCGTTTTACATGAGTCCTTATATCCATTGTTTTGGTAGCAACAGTCCTTCTGTCCTCTGCCTGTATACACACACAGGTGCATGCATTCTGACTTTTGAGTCCGTAATTAGGCTTTCAGAAGCCCATACTGCAAATAATCGAAAGTGGAAGTACTTTTGATTTCCAAATGATAGGATTTATTAAAGAGAAAGGTTTCATTTAGAATTTCTAAAGCTGAGTTTTGCATATTGGAAGCAAGGTTGGCAGAACTAATGACGGGAACCAGACTGGAGAAGAGTAATCATTTAAAATCAATTTTCCTGCCCAAAACAAACCAATGACCAATAGAAAAGGGTCTAGTTGGAGGATTCCAGAAATAGCATATAGCTGCCTTGGTTCTGGGATATCAGAAACCTCTACACCTGCCAGTTTAGCAGAGAGTTAAGAGTAACAGTGGCTGGAGAGAGTGCCCCACTCACAGGACAAGGAATGTTCCATCCTCCCAATGGAATGGAAAGGAAATCTCTCCTTGAGCATTGTACTCCCCAGGAGGCTGAGGACTACAATTCTGCTTTCCCCTTGCCCAATCTTCTCCCTATCTGGAGTTGGGGTTGGGCTAGTTTTTCTACTTCCGTGGGTGGCTCTCTTTAGAATGTATCAATACTTAGCTCCTCCTTACTTCTAGTTTTCAGTTTCCAGCACAACAGGATAGCACAAAAAAAAACTCATTCAATATCTTGTTATAAAAATTCCTTAAAGATCATCCAGAAAAAATTACAGTATTTTTACATTATTCAGTAATAGTAACAATGACTTTGTCAGAGATTTCAATGACAGGTTGAGAAATTAAAATCATTATAATTTTGCTTATTGAGATTTTAGAAATGAAAAAATGAGTTTTTAACAAAAACATATTTGACAATTTTCTCTCACAGGGATTCATGTGAGTACAAAATTTATACAATACAAAAAGCTCATGGAATCTGCTATGTGGAATGTAAGATCTAGACATTGTAAGTGAGAAATAATTCTCATTTAGCTATGCACCTAATTTGTATTTGCTTAAAGATAATAGCCATATAATGAAGTTTTTATACAATGGAAAATTGGACTGGTTGTTATGGCAGAGCATGATTACAATTGGAAATCATACAGGGTGTGCTTTAAAGACACACAGCATGTATTGTCACATGGCAAAATCTGGAAACTCTGTTTTATAAATATAGATGTTCTGTTAGATATCATTTTTACAGAGTCTTATTGGACCAGTAGTTTATGTTAATATTAAAAGAGTAGTAGAGGAAAATAGTCAAAAGAGATTAAATTAGAGGGATAATGCCACACTGCATTACAAGCTCTATGTTTTAAAAGATTCCAATTCTGATTTGGAAATAACTCAGTGAATTACATTTTAATTTTAAATTCCAAAATCTCAAGGAAACAAAAACAGAAAATATTATTGAAGGCAAGAAAGTTATGTCTTAATTATAAACGGAAGTCATAATTATAATTTCAATTATTGGATTAATTTCAAAAATTTGAATGAAGCATTAATTACTTTAGACTCACACTTAAATTATGGAAAAACTTTTGTTCACTTTTCAAGAAAGTTATGGTGCTGTATTTGGGAAATAATTTAAGAAAAGCTAATATAATTGCTTTAAAATTTAGGACAGTACATTTCCTTCAGTTTTCTTCTCTCTCAAATACTATAGCTTCCTTTATTGTTTCATATTCTGTATTCTATCTGCCACCAAATAACTTGACTCTAGAACAATAATTTACTTCAAAACAGGAAAATAGTTCCTTTCTCTAAATACCTCTATTGAAATAGGCACATTTGGCTAAATTTCGAAATAGTGGATAAATGAGAAAGAATTGCAAACAAATATAATGATATATATAAAGACTGTGATTTAAGGAAGAGAGAAGTTGGTGATGAATAAAATAATAGAAATATTTCTAAGGTTAATTTTTTTATTTCAGTGTATTATGGGGATATAGATGTTTAGGTTATGTATGTTGCCCCTGCCTCCCCACTCCCCCCCAAGTCCGAGTTTCAAGTGTGCCCATCCCTTGGTTGGCACGCATTGCACTCTTTGTGCATGAAAATACCCATCCCCTCCTCCCTCTCCCCCTTCCCCCTCCGCTACAACCAATATATATTATTTTTATATGTACACTTATGTGTTGATCAGTTAATACCAATTTGATGGTGAGTACATGTGGCGCTTGTTTTTCCATTCTTGGGATACTTCACTTAGTAGAATGCATTCCAGCTCTATCCAGGAGTATACAAGAGGTGCTATATCACCACTGTTTCTTAAAGCTGAATAGTACTCCATGGTATACATATACCACATTTTATTAATCCACTCATGTATTGATGGACACTTGGGTTGTTTCCACATCTTTGCAATTGTAAATTGTGCTGCTATACACATTCGGGTGCAGGTGTCTTATAAAGTATCATTTGTTCTTTTGGGTAGATGCTCAGTAATGGGATCGCAGGATCGAATGGTAATTCTACTTGTATCTCTTTAAGGTATCTCCATATTGCTTTCCACAGAGGTTGCACTAGTTTGCAGTCCCACCAGCAATGTATAAGTGCTCCTATCTCTCCGCATCCACACCAACATTTATTGTTTTGGGATTTTTGATAGAGGCCAGTCTCACTGGAGATTAGGGATATCTCATTGTGGTTTTGATTTGCATTTCCCTGATGATTAGAGATGTTGAGCATTTTTTCATATGTTTTTTGGCCATTATTCTGTCTTCTTTTGAAAAGTTTTTGTTTATGTCCTTTGCCCACTTTTTGATAGGGTCGCTTGATTTTTTTTGTTGTTGTTGTTGATTTTCCTGAGTTCTAAGTAGATGCTGGTTATCAGCCCTTAACCGGATTTGTAGCATGCAAAATTTTTCTCCCATTCTGTAAGCTGTCTGTTTGCTCTTGTGACAGTTTCTTTGGCTGTGCAGAAGCTTTTTAGTTTGATGAGGTCTCATTTATTTATTTTTGTTGTTGCTGTGATTGCCTTTGGGGTCTTCTTCATAAATTCTTTGCCTAGCCCAATGTCTAGAAGAGTATTTCCAACATCTTCCTCTACAATTCTAACAGTTTCAGTCCTCAGGTTTAAATCTGTTACCCAGCATGAGTTGATATTTGTGAGAGGTGAAAGGTGTGGATCCTGATTCAGTCTTCTACATGTGGCTATCCAGTTTTTCCAGCACCATTTATTGAATAAGGATTCTTTTCCCCGGTGTATGCTTTTGTCTGCTTTGTCAAAGATTAGGTGGCTATATGAGGATGGTTTTATATCTGGGTTCTCAGTTCCGTTCCACTGGTCAATGGCTCTATTTTTGTGCCAGTACCAAGCTGTTTTGATTACTACAGCCTTATAATAAAGTTTGAAGTCTGGTAAGTTGATACCTCCCATTTTGTTTTTATTGCCTAGAATTGTTTTTGCCATGCGGGGTCTTCTCTGGTTCCATACAAAGTGTAGAATTAATTTTTCTACATCTGTGAAGAATGATGTTGGTATTTTAATAGGTATTGCGTTGAGTCTGTAGATCACTTTGGGTAGTATAGACATCTTAACGATGTTTATTCTGCCGACCCATGAGCATGGTATGGTTTTCCACCTGTTTACGTCCTCTGCTATTTCCTTCCTCAAAGTTTCATAGTTCTCCCTGTAGAGGTCTTTTACCTCCTTAGTTAAATATATTCCTAGATACTTTATTTTCTTTGTAGCTATTGTGAAGGGAATTGAGTTTTTGATTTGGTTCTCGGTGTGACTACTATTGGTGTATATGAAAGCCTTTGATTTGTGTGTATTGATTTTATATCCTGAGACTTTACTGAATTCATTTATCAATTCCAGGAGCCTCTTGGTTGAATCCATGGGGTTTTCTAGATATAATATCATGTCATCAGCAAATAGTGAGCGTTTGATCTCTTCTGTTGCCATTCATATGCCTTTAATTCCACTCTCTTGCCTGATTGCTGTGGCCAGGACTTCCAGCACTATGTTCAATAGAAGTGCAGATAGTGGGCAACCTTGTCTGGTTCCAGTTCTAAGTGGGAATGCTTTCAATTTTTCCCCATTCAGTATGATGTTGGCTGTGGGTTTGTCATAAATGGCTTGTATCATTTTTAGGTAAGCCCCATCTATGCCTATTTTGTTAAGCGTTCTTGTCATAAAAGGGTGTTGAATTTTGTCAAATGTTTTTTCTGCGTCTATTGAGAGAATCATATGGTTTTTGTTTTTGCTTCTGTTTATGTGGTGAATTACGTTTACAGATTTGCATATGTTGAACCATCCCTGCATCTCTGGAATGAAGCCCACTTGGTCATGATGGATTATTTTCTTAATAAACACCTGGATTCAGTTAGCTAGAATTTTGCTGAGAATTTTTGCATCTATATTCATAAGGGATATTGGTCTGTAGTTTTCCTTTTTTGTTGCATCCTTTCCTGGTTTTGGTATCAGGGATATGTTGGCTTCATAAAATGTGTTAGGGAGGAATCCATCATTCTCGATGCTGTGGAATAATTTCTGCAGGATAGGCACCAGTTCTTCTTTGTAGGTGTGGGAAAATTCAGGTGTGAAACCATCTTCTCCGGGACTTTTCTTTTTTGGAATTTTTTTATTGCTGTTTCAATTTCAGTCTTTGATATTGGTCTGTTCAGGAATTCTATTTCTTCCTGGTTGAGCATAGGGAGGCTGTGTGTTTCTAAAAATTTGTCCATTTCCTCCACATTTTCCAGTTTGTGTGCATAAAGGTTTTTGTAATATTCATAAATTACATCTTAAATCTCCATTGCATCAGTTGTAACTTCTCCTTTTCTGTTCCCGATGGAGCTTATTAGGGATTTTTCTTCTCTGTTTTTCGTTAGTTTAGCCAAAGGTGTGTCAATTTTGTTTATTTTTTCAAAGAACCAACTTTTTGTTTTATTAATCTTTCATATAGTTTCCCTGTTGTCAATTTCATTTAGTTCTGATTTGATCTTATTAATTTCCCTTCTTCTGCTGGTTTTGGGGTTGGTCTGTTCTTCTTTTTCCAGTTCTTTGAGTCAATTCATTAGGTTGTTTGTTTGTGATCTCTTTGATTTTTGGATATAGGCATTTATGGAAATAAACGTTCCTTTCAGGACTGCTTTAGCTGTGTCCCACAAATTTCGATAACTTGTGTCACTTTTGTCATTTAGTTCAAAGAATCTTTTGATTTCCATCTTTACTTCCTCATTTCTGAAGTAATGGTTCAGCAGAAAGTTGTTTAATTTCCACGACTTTGTGTAGAGATGAGAGTTTCTGTTGGGGTTGATTCCTGTTTTTATTACACTGTGATCTGAGAAGATGCATGGTATGATTTCTATTTTTTTAAGTTTTTTGAGACACGCTTTGTGTCCTAGAATATGGACAATCTTAGAGAATGTCCCATGAGCCAACGAGAAGAACGTGTATTCAGTTGTTTTTGAGTAGAATGTCCTGTAAATGTCAGTCAAGCCCATTTGTTCCAGAGTTCTGTTTAAGTCCATTATTTCTTTGTTAATTTTCTCTTTGGAGGATTTGTGCTGTGCTGTCAGTGGGGTGTTGAAGTCTCCGACTATTAGGGTGTTGCTGTGTATTGATTTGTTTAGATCAAGTAGAGTTTGCTTTATGAATCTGGGTGCACCTAAGTTGGGTGCATACACATTTAGAATAGTTATGTCTTCTTGTTGAACTGTACCCTTCACCATTATATAGTGACCCCTTTGTCTTTCATTACTTTTATTGATTTAAAAACCAAGTTATCTGAGATCAAAACTGCCACCTCAGCCTTCTTTTGGCTTCCATTTGCTTGAAATATTGATTTCCACCCCTTTACTTTGAGTCTAAGTGCATCCTTGCAGGTTAGATGTGTTTCCTAGAGACAGCAGATGCTTGGCTTGTTTTTTTTTTTTATCCATTGAGCCAGCCTATGTCTCTTGAGAGGGGAGTTCAAACCATTCACATTTATTGAGAGAACCAATAAGTGGGGTGAATTACTGTTGATTCTGTTGGGTGCATTTTGTTGCTTTGTTTTCTGTCTTGAGCCATTGTGGAATCTAGCCTTTGATCTTTAACTTTTGAGTGGTTTCACATTCGAGAGTGTTTATTGTGCTGATCCTTGTGTAATTCTGTTTTGAGTACTTCTTGGAGAGCTGGTCTTGTCTTGATGAATTCCCTCAGTCTTTGCTTATCTGAGAATGTTTTTGTTTCTCCTTCATATATGAAACTTAGTTTTGCAGGGTACAAGATTCTTGGCTGGGCATTATTCTGTTTCAGAAGAGTGAGAATGGGGCCCCAATCTCTTCTTGCTTGTAGGGTTTCAGTTGAGAAATCTGGAGTTATTCTGATGGGCTTTCCTTTGTATGTTACTTGTTCCTTTTGCCTTACAGCTAATAGAAGGGCCTCTTTAGTGTATATTTTGATCAATCTGATGACTGCGTGACGTGTTGTCTTCCTATTTGCATTGAATCTCCCTGGGGTCTGTTGAGCTTCTTGTACCTGTATATCTAGATTTTTAGCAAGACCTGGGAAATTCTCCTCTATTAATTCTTTGAATAGCTTATCCAGCCCTTGAGCGTTTTCTTCTTCACCTTCTGGAACCACTATCACCCTCAGGTTCAGTTTTTTCACATAATCCCACATTTCTTGTAGGCTTATTTCTTTTCTCTTAATTTTCTGCTTGATCTCTGTGATTGACTTATTTAATTGGAAAGAGTTGTCTTCAATCTCTGAGATTCTTTCTTCTGTTTGATCTACCCTGTTCTTGAGGCTTTCCACGGTGTTTTGTAGTTCCGTGAATAAGTCCTTCATTTCCAGGAGATGGGTTTGATTTTTCTTTAATATTTCAATTTCTTTGGTGAATTTTTCTTCCAAGTCCTGGATTTTTTTTGTGGTTTCTTTGTGTCAGTTATCCATTTTTTCTTGCATATCATTCAGTTTTCCTACAATCCATGTTTCAAATTCTTCTTCTGTCATTTTAGTGTTCTGAGTTTGTTTAATGTCCATTGCTGGGGAGCTGTTGTTCCTCTTTGGGGGTCTGCTTTCCGTTTGAGTCTTCATACTTCCAGAGTTCTTTTGCTGGTTCCTTCCCATCTGGATCAGTTGTTCCTTCTGGCCTTTAGGTTTTCGTTTGGATAATGACACACACTGTTTAGTCTCTGAGCCCGTAGGTGGTGTTTGTGGGTGAGATTAGACCACACCCTTTATGATGAATCAGTAGATGCAGTAAAAGGGTGTGCAGGATGACCTCCCTGTCAGTAGGTGGCACTTGCAAGGAGGAGCGAGCTGAAGTGTTGTTTTTGGGTCCTGTAGCTAGCTCTTGTTCCTCTAGAGAGGCCCTCTTGTGCCTTGGGTGGTGGGTGGGGCCCTCGGATTTCCAGGTGTGTCCTTATTCTCCACCTCAGTGGGGGCAGGACCGGGAGTGAGTCTGGGTGGGGCTGGGTTGGGTAAGCCTGCCCTCAGGCTCCACAACTGCTGTTAGCAGGGGTCAAAGGTCTGCTCTTTGTTTCTGTGCAAAGCTGCCGGGAGGGGCTGAAATGGCTCCACTCAGCTGAAAGTCTGGGCTTGGGAGGTGGGGCTGTCCAAGATCCGCACACTGGAGCAGGTCTTGCTTTCCCTCCACTCTCCCCCTCTCCGTGGCCTCTCCCAGGCCTCTGCCAGGAAGCGGGACCTCAGGCTGATGGATATCCCCTGGCTGTGACGTCGGCCAGGAGGTTCCCTACCCAGGATCATAGCCTGAGCTGGGTGCACAGCCCTCTTTTGGGAGGAGGGTTGCCACTCAGGCATGCTGATTTGCCTCTGGAGGCACACACACCTTAGTAGGCTCTTTTACAGGTCTCTCTTCTGTGCCCTGGGGCAGTGCGATCGTGACCTGGGTGTACGGGGTCTGGTCTGTAGGCCTGTCCCCTGGGCCCTGGAGATCAATCCCTGACCCTGCCAGGGGGAGGGGTGCTGGTCTTGAATCACCTACAGGGTGCCCAAGCTGGTTCTATTTCACTCCACCTCGGGATTTGTTCCGCTCTCCTTGAGTTCCCAGGCAAGCAGCACCTGGGAGGGTTGGCAGGCAGGGAGCTCGCAGTCTGAGTACCCCTCAGTCTGCTGTAGGGCCCCAAAAGGAAAGTTCCTGTTCCTTGGAGATGCCTCTGTGTGATGGCTAAATTATCTCTCTGGGAACCCATGGTTAGGGAAGGGGAAAGAGAAAATGGAGCAATATGGCATCTGCTGATAGGCTTGGGTCTGCACCTGGTGAGGTGCCCCAAGGGAGCTGGGAGCCCAGCGCCGTGTCCACAAGAGGCCACTGCTCAGGGGTGGCAGCTGTCTCTGGGCTGCTGTCGGCAGGTCTCTCCAACTGCTCAGGAGCCCACCAGCAGTCCGAGATGCAAGGGAGGGGAAAGTTAACCACTCCACCTTCCCTGTCGCTGGTCTCCAAGCCTCTCGGGGACCTTTCTCCTTCCAGTTCTCCTCCTCGACGTCTTCCCATGGAGTCTCCTGTAGTTTCAGGCACCCTTCCTTCCGACCCCCACCCGATCTATGTTTCTCTGCTAGTTTATTTTTTTCTCTTTCTTCTAAAATTCATCTTTTTTGCAGAGACACTCTGACTGGCGGCTTTTCTCATCTGCCATCTTGGCTCCTCCTAAGTTTAATTTTTCATATTATGTATCTAATGATGATGACAGAAAAAATAATGAAAGGTACGCACAGAATTTCATTAGATGGTTAGTCTGGGTGGTAAAAATAAAAATTATTTAAATATTTATTAATTGTCTGTGTTTCCTAAATTTTATACAATTTTCTTTCTTTATAATTTAGCTACAGTTTTCTAATTTTTAGGTTATATTACTTATATTACAAGAGAGAAATTATTAGAAATATATTCTAATTTTGCAGAAATCAATTAATAGCACATTAATAGCAATTAATTGCATAAAAGCAATGTATTTTTCTCACTTTTAGTTCAAAAATTAGTGGGTGTTGAGGCTCAGAAACTTATACCCAAGATATTGTGCTTTGATTTGCTGAACTAAGGAAGAAGCCTCAAGGTCTCTCTGACCATACTCCCCTTCCCCAGCTCTCAATCCTTTGTCTCTCCCAAAGCACAAAATGAAGTTATCCTCTGAAGTTCACTTATCTGCCTAAAGTCTGGACCTGCCAAAGAAGAAAACAACTACCTTCTCTGAGTTTTCATTAACTGAACTCATATTGCAAGAAGAAAGATTGTAGTCTGTCGACATACCCGAACAAATTTTTGTCACCAACCATTTTCTGCTTTGTGGGCCTAACAGACTTTGTCCCAGGACATGGTGTGTTCTTCAATCCCACTGAAGTCCCCTAAAAATCATTTACTACCTCCCTAAAATCATCCACACTTCCTCGTCTCTCTTTCCCCTAAGAAAAGTGTGTAACTGTCTGTACAGATTGCGTGGTGATTCTCCCCCAGGCATGTTAATAAATTTGTATGCCTTTTCTCCTATTAATCTGCTTTTTGTCAGTTGATTTGTTAACTTTCGGAGGACAAAGGGGAAGTTTCCTTTGGCCCCTACCGTTTTGGCTTGGGGAGCAGGACATCAAAGCCTCTCTGCTCAGAGTTGCAGTGAAGGGAATGCAGGACCTGACAAACTGGCAGAGGGTAAAGATTTCTTACCAGTCAGGCTCCCCAGCCTCTCTCTCTCTCTCTCCCTCCCTCCCTCTCTCTCTGTGGAATCAAGTTTAGTGGATGGTAAATATCACTGTTTTGTCTCTTTCCTCTGCAAAATCTTGATTAGTGGGAGAAAAGGACTTATGTGCTCAGTCTTGGGTGTAGTGACCCTGGTGTACTTTTTGGTATAAATATTCATATTGTTGGATCCTTTTCCTCCCGGAAATAGCCTTTTTCTTTGTTGTTGTCTTTCTATGTTGTTCTGTCATAAAGAAGAGTGGAACAGGGGCCTGAAATCCCTATAAACCTGTTGTTTAAGCCGGCCGTACAAACTGATCAGATTGGCATCTGGTGAGACAAACTTTTCTGTAGGTCCCCAAAGCAAAAACCAGATGAGGTTCCCCTTTACCTTGTTTGCTGTTCTTGAGAGCTTGACTTGTGACTAAGTGGAGAACTCTCTTGGTCACCACCATCCAGGGGGCATGATTTTGGGATCATGTCAGGTCAGGTGGCCAGTCTGAAAATGGCTGGGAACCCGAGAGTTTAAGATTTTAAGCACACTTTTGGTTCTGAATACATCAAGTTCGTGGGGGAATTTGTCTTAATAAGTCCCACTCATAAGAAGCCTTTGTGGTCTCAATGCTTATTGCCTGGTTAATCCTGGGAAAGTGCAATGCCAGGAAGGCCTACTTGCTGTCACAGATTAATAAATCTATGTGATATTGGAGGCACCGTATGTAGAAACACCATCCTTAAGCATCTGTGCCAACAAGAGTCTTTAGATGTCTTAACCTATTCCTAGGAATGAATTTTTTTTTGGCAGGGGGAGGGACTGCCTCTTCTATGACCTCTTCCGGAAACATCTTTTGCATGTATGGTAAAAACTTACTCTAAACCTGAAAAACTATGCCTTGTGCTTTCCATGAAGAGGCTTATTAGATTGAGTTACTATTGGAATAAGTACACTACTGAAAGTTATTTGTGTGATTCTTGACTTTTGGAGGTAACCATGTGTTATTGATCCTTTTCTCTTCCATGGACAGCTTTTGATTTCCTGCCTTCTTTCATCTGTGGGGCATATAGGACTTTTGGGCCTTTATGTGCACACAGCCAGCTGAGAGGCTAACATTCTAGAGAGCAGGGCCAGAAAAAAATGTGAGTTGTGCCCTGTTTGTGGCTAGTGAAACTTTCCATTCTTTGAGCGGTATTTGGGGTGGTTCTAGGTCTTGCAAGGACTGTTTTGCATCCTTCATTAAATCATAACCTTGGTTAAGGCTTATTGGTTTTGGTGAGTCACTTGGAAAGGTAATTTTGGTTTAAAATAGGAAAAAGCTTAAAAGCCAGAAATATTGGCTCCTCTAAGAAAATAATTGTTCCTCCATTTCCTTCCACTTCTGCTCCTCCTTCCTTGCGCCATCTTCAGTACCACATGAAGGGATCTAGAGAGGACTTCTAATGACTCTGAGCCTCCTTGAAAAATACAAAAAAAGGTGCCACTTACCCCCTTTTGGGGGTATTTTGTTTTCCTTGGGAAGTCCAAAGAGTCATGGGCAGGTTCCTCCTGAGGTCTAAAGCTCTGCTCTCATTTATTTTGAGTTACCTGATGTCCTTGTCTTTTGGGGGTACCAGGGATTACTTTGTACTGAGAGAGAGCACTTGAATTTTGTGTATGTGATGGCTGGCAAGTCACTGGGAGGGCCGCAGTTTCAGAGGTGACTGCCAGCATTTGCAATGAATGGTTATTACTACAGCAGGCTACTAGTTCCTCTGCGTATTTAGTTGAGAAAGGTGCAATTTGAACACAGGAAGGCTATAGGAACACTTGCCACATAGTGATAAGATTCCCGTGAGGGATGGAGTGGTCACAGAGTGGGCTGATTGGTGTTGGTTGCCCACCAGCCATGGGGGAATGTCCTTTCAGCGAAGTGTACTGTGGAAGCATTATGCAGCCCGGTCCCACGGCATTTCCCTGTTTGGGGGGGGACCAGGGATTCAGTGTAAAAATAGTATCCTTGATATCTGGTGATCTAGGAATTCTGTCTTCCAGATGTACCTGTTTTTCACAAATATAAGTAAATCATTAGGCCCTGGAAAGTACAAATGCTTTGTTGGCTCTATTCATTAATGGGCTCCACCCTGAGCTTCATCATTAAGTTGGAAAACAGAGACTAAATTAAAAGTTTCCTGTATAAATAAATTTGGTCTCCTTATGAAACCCTGTGGTAAAAGCATATAATTTTGTAGTACCTTGACATCTATTTTTAATCTTTCTCTAACACACCCAAACTCCTTCTTTAAAAAAAACAAACAAAAAGCAACAACAAAAAATCTTAAATTATCTCTCTGTGCTTTGAGATGTAAATTTGCTACATTGCTTTCTTTAAAACTAGGAAAGGGCTTCAGCCATATGGGACAGATAAACTTCACCTTGTTCCAGTTACAGAGGCACAATTTAACTCAACTGTCCTTTTAAACTCATGAGTTTTACCTGTCTCATGGCTCATTTTCTTTGTGTCTCAAAATAAGATCTTTGTATCTGTCTATATTTTTATGTGTACATATATACAATGTCTAAATTTGTATTTTGTCTACATGGTATCAAATTTACTTATAAATTAATGGTCATTCATGAATTAAGTAAATAATTCCACAAGCTTTTCAAGTTTATGTGACTTTAGTAATTTTTGGTAAATAAAACTGGTTTTAAAATTTTTGGTAAAATAAATAAAATGGAAATGTCGTCTTGAAAGTGGAGCTAAAAAGTCAAACAAAAGATGGTCAGACATTCCAGAAATTTGCACAGTAGGAAGTTGCTACCATCGCTATACTGGAACAATAAGGCAAGAAGCCCCTATTACTGGATCTCAGAAGCCAGGACCACCTAGTAGAAGCTGGAAGGGCAGTGGACCTATACAATAGACCTCCATCCATGCAGTGAAGGGGTGTTTGTTGGGTAATGGAGCCACTGAGAAAATTTCATCATAGCTGGAGATGCCAGTAGAGGTGGAGAGTTATAAGAAAAGACTGTGGAGTGAAATATCCTGACTTCTTATTTTCTCATAACATCCAATCTCATGTGAGTGCTTCCATGGGATGACACTAACTAAAAGCCAGTAGGCAAGAGGTTGTGGGAAATGTAGTTTCCTGTGATATAGAAAAGAAGGAGAAAAAGTTGGAGAATGAAACTGAAAGCAGACTGGCAAATGGCATGCACTGTGATTTTAAGTAGAATAATGTTCACATTTAATTCTTTATATCAGCATATTCCACATTAAGAAATAATCAGATATTATATTTTTTTCTGATTTCATTTTTAAAATATTCTTATAAAACAAAATACAAAAATAAACTCTTTGAAGCGTAGATACACTTTTTAATTTTAATTTTTTCTTTGTGAATTTTATTTGTTAACTTTATGGGTGGTTTTATGAACTTCTTAACACGAATGGTTATTGTATTTCTATTTTCTATAAGCATTATAATTTTTATTTATTTATTTATTTAAATGGGCAAATAAAATTGCATATATTTATCATGTACAACATGAGATTTTGAGATATGTATACATTGTAGAATGGTGAAATCAAGCTACTTAGCATATGTATTAACCTACACACTTATTTTTATTTTTACTTATTTTTTAATAGAAAATCTTTTAGCAATTTTCAAGAATAAAATACATCATTATTAATTATAGTAGCATGTTGTACAATAGATCTCTTGAAATCATTCCTCCCATCTAAATGACATTTTGTATCCTTTAAATAACATCTCTCCCCTTCCCCCACCCCAATTCCTTCCTCAACCCCTGGTAAGCACCATTCTACTAGCTGCTTCTATGAGTTCAACTTTATTTAGATTCCACATGTAAGTGAGAGCACGTAGTATTTGTCCTTGTGTTCCTTGGTTATTTCACTTAACATAGTATCTTTCAGGTTAACCCATGTTGTTGCAAATGATAGGAGTTCCTTCTTTTTTAAGGCTGAATGGTATTCCATATTCCACACTTTCTTTATTCATTCATCTGTTGATGGACACTTAGGTTGATTCCATATCTTAGCTAATGTGAATAATTTTACAGTGAACATGAGAGTTCAGACATTGCTTCGACATACTGATTTCAGTTCCTTCAGATATATACCCAGTAGTGGGACTGCTGTATCATATGGTAGTTCCATTTTTCATTTTTTGAGGAACTTCCATACTGTTTTCTACAGTGGCTGTACCAATTTACATTCTCAACAAATGCGTTCAAGGGTTTCCTTCTCATCACATTGTGGTCAACATTTATTTTCTATTGTCTGTTTGTTAATAGTCCTTCTAACAGATGTGATATGCTATCTCATTGTGGTTTTAATTTGCATTTCTCTGATGATTAATAGTGTTGAGCATTTTTTGGTATACCTGGTGCCCATTCGTATGCCTTCTTTGAGAAATGTCTATTCAGGTCCTTTGCCCACTTTTCAACCGAATTATTTGGAGTTCGTTTTATAGTTGCATAATAACCCCTTATCAGATGTCCATTTCATAGGCTTTATTTACATTTTGTTAATTGTTTCATTGGCTGTGCAGATTTTTTAGTTTGATATATTCCTGTTCTCCTACTTTTACTTTTGGTGCCTATGTTTTTGGGTTTATATCCAAAGAATTATTGAGGGGTGGGGAACCTGCAGCCTTGGGGCCACCTGTGGAATGTGAATCCTTGAATACAGCCTTTTGACTGAATCCAAATTTTACAGAAGAAATCTTTTTAATAAAGGGATTAGTTCTGTGAAGTTTGGATTTGGTTAAAGGGCCACATTGGGGTTCTGGAGGGCCACATATGGCCTTGAGGCCACAGGTTTCCCACCCCCAGGTAGAGCTTTACCCTTATGTTTTCTTCTAGTAGTTTCACAGTTTCAGGTTTTATGTTTAAGTTTTTAATCCATTTGAGTTCATTTTTGTGTACGATGTGACATAAGGGTCTAGTTTCATTCTTCTGCATGGGGATATCGACTGTCCCAGCACTATTTATTGAAGAGATTGTCATTTCCCCATTGTGTGTTGGTACCTTTGATTATAAATGCATGGATTTATTTCTGGGCTCTCTATTCTGTTCCATTGGTCCAAGTGTTTGTATGCCAGTACCATTCTGTTTCGATGACTAGAGCTTTGTAGTAAATTTAAATTTCAGATATTGTAATGCCTCCAGCTTTGTTCTTTTTGCTCAGGATTGATTTGGGTATTTGGGCTCCCTTGTGGTTCTATATGAATTTTAGGATTTTTTTTTATTTCTGTAAAAAATGTCACTGGAATTTTGATAAGGATTACATTGAATCTGTAGATTGCTTTGGGTATGGACATTTTAACAATATTAATTCTTCCAATTCATAAATATGGATTATCTTTTCATTTATTTGTGTATTCTTCAATTTCTTTTGTCAATGTTTTACAGTTTTCAGTATACAGTTCTTTTACTTTCTTGGTTAAATTTATTCCTGAGTATTTTATTTTTTCTATAGCTATTGTAAATGGGATTGTTTCCTTAATTTCTGTTCTGAATACTTTGTTATTAGTGTATAAAAACGCTATTAATTTTTGTATGTTGATTTTGTCTCCTGTAACTTTACTGAATTTGTTCATTAGTTCTAACAGGTTTTTGGTGGAGTCATTAGGGTTTTCTATACATAAGATCATGTCATCAGTAAGTAGAGACAATTTAACTTCTTCCTTTCTGATTTGGATGTCCTTTGTTTCTTTCTTTTGCCTAATTTCTCTGGCTAGGAATTTTAGTACTATGTTGAATAAAACTGGTGAGAATGGGCATCATTGCCTTGTTCTAATCTTAGAGGAGGAACTTTTAACTTTTCACCATTGAGTATGATGTTAGCTGTGGGCTTGTCACATATGGTCTTTATTGTGATGAAATGCATTCCTTGTGTATTTAACATGTTGAGAATTTTTTATCATGAAAGGATGTTGAATTTTGTTATTTTTTTCTCTCATCTATTGAGATGATTACATGGCTTTTGTCCTTCACGCTGTTAATGTGGTGTATCACATTACAGATGTGCGTATGTTGAACCATCTTTGCATTCCTAGGGTAAACCACTTTTGATCATGATGAACGAGCCTTTTAATGAACTTTTAAATTCAGTTTGTTAGCATTTTGTTGAGGATTTGTTTCTATCTTCATCAGGATTATTGGCCTATAATTTGCTTTTCTTGTAGTATCCTTGTCTGGCTTAGGTATCAGGGTAATGCTAGTCTCATAAAATGAGTTTTCTTTTTTCTTCAATTTTCTGAAAGAGTTGGAAAAGGATTAGTATTGGTTTTTTAAATGTTTGGTGGAATTTAGCAGTGAAGCCATCAGATGCTTTGATTGGTGAGTTTTTATTACTGATTCAATCTCATTACTTGTTATTGGTCTGTTCAGAATTTCTATTTCATAATTCAGTTTTGGTAGGTTGTATTTGTCTAGGAATTTATCTATTTCTTTATCCAAAAAATGTCCAATTTGTGAGATACAATTGTTCATAGCAATTTCTTCTCATTCTTTGTATTTCTGTAACATTGATTGTCTCCTTTTTTCATGTCTTACTTTAATTATTTGGGTCTTCTCTTTTTCTTAGTCTAGCTAAAAGTTTGTCTATTTCATCTATCTTTTCAAAAACCCAACACTTAGTTTCACTGAATTTTTTCTATTTTTCTTCTGGTCTCTATTTCATTTATTTCTTCTATTATATTTATTACATCTATCCTCTACTAACTTTAAGCTTAGCTTGGTCTCGTTTTCTAGTTCCTCAAAGTGTAATGTTAGGTTGTTTATTTGGGTTCTTTCTTTCTTTTTTTTTTTTTTTTTGATGTAGCCATTAATTGCTATAAACTTCCCTCTTAGAACTATTTTTCCTATATCCCATAAGTTTTGGTAGGTTGTATTTCCATTTTTTTGTCTCAAGATAATTTTTAATTTCCCTTTCAGTTTCTTCTTTGATCTATTTAGTGTTTAGGAGCATGTTGCTTAGGTTCCCTAAATTTTTCTAAATAATTTTTCTAAATTCCTCCTGTTATTGATTTCTAGTTTTATGGAGCATAGATGTACTTTTTTATTGAAGATGAAATTGCATAGCTAGTATTTGAAAGACCAAAAAAAGTCAACTATTACATTTTTTTCAGTAATGCTAATCTATTTTTGTTTGCTACTTTGAATAACTCAAAGCAACATAGATAATATTTTATGCCAAAAAGTTTAAAAGCCATATGATTTAATATTTAATCGTAGTAAAAATATTTTAATTAACCTGAAGTACCTCTTAGATTTTAAAGATGTTCACATTTTGTCACATTTGTTTTAGATTTCTTGGTTAAAAAAGAAATTTATAGATACAGATGAGTGACCAATTCTTTAGCCAATCCCTGTACTTTTCTATGTGGAGGCACATATTTTATTTACATATATTTATAGAGTTATTTGTTCATATTTGAAATTTACATAAATTATACCAAGTGTGAAGAAACCTTTAGAACTTGCCTTTTTTAGTCAACATGTTTAGATATTTATCCATGTTCATATATCCAGAACTTGTTCATTCTTTCATTTCAGTTGTGCATAGTGTGCTATTAAATAGTATATTATTATTTGTTATTTTTCCTATTGATTTGTAAAAGTTTAACATAGCTAGGTTCTAATTTTTTGTTGATCATATTGAAAATATTTTCATCCATTCTGTGTTGTAGTTTTGGCTTAAATGTTTTCGTGGAAAAAGATAACCTTTTTTTCTTACATGTTATTTTATCTGTAGTTAGTAAGAGAGTAAAATCTAGCGCATTAGGTAAGACTATTAAAACCCTTTTTTCCTACGCTAAATAGGAGTTTTGCATGTAAACACACACACATCTTCCCATTCATAGACAAAGCATAATAAAAAACCTTGGATAAAAATAATTTAATTTACATGTATTACACATTTTCTTTTTTACGGGTTGATTAATGACTGCAAAGAAACCTGAGCTCATTTTCTGTGGAGTAAAGAAAAAGACAAAAGAAATTCTGAGAAAGAAGTACCTTAAAACGGAAATCATAAGAATAAATTGGATCTTATTAAATAAAAAAGCTATTGTTTCTTTTCTGTGGTATTTATAGTTGGGAGCTGGGTATATGCATGTTATTATTCATTCACCTATACATTTATTCAATCTTTTTGTCTTTTCAATTATTTAGTAAAATTTACCAATAAGAGGTGAGAGTCAAGGTGAAGACTTATTTTGGTTTAAGTAGAAAGGGATACAAAGTTTTGTAGGTGAAGGAAACAAACAGTTTGCTGCTGAGTTTGAAGCCATTTTATTTTGGAGGTCTCTTGGATTTCACCCCCTAGATTCTAGAGTCAGTTTTACTCTCTTTCTTATGAAACTTAATGATTATTATGTTAGATATTGGCAAATGTGGCCATATCAAAACTATGTCATTTATATTCTGGCAAATCGTGACTCTTACTCATACTTCTTACAACAAGAAAGAATTTCAAGAAATCACCTAGTCCAGTATTTTTTTGTGTCTGAATTATTTTTATGTCCATGTAACTCTCTTTTACAACTACTCTGTGTTAGTTTCTCTATACAGTTTGTCACTCAGTGAGGCTTTCTCATTCATTAATCCATTCACTAATTCATTCATTTATATGTTTACTTGTTCATTGTCTCTTTTCCTAATTAAAACCTGAGACATGCAAGGGTATGAACTGTGTGCTTTCTTCAAATATTGTGTCCTCAACTCATAGAACGGTGTGTGACATGTAAACGATATTTTGTTTATATTTGTCAAATGAGTATTTGTTGAATAAATACAGCAACCAAGGCTAGAACAGATAAGTCACTCCCCCAAATCATGCAGCAGAATATTTCTTCTGTGAGGACCTAGTTTTTCCCCCATGCCCCTCAGTCTGATAATACAGTGTTCTGGACTACTCTTCCCTTCTCTCTCATCTCCCTACCCTGCTGGGGCCTTCAGAACTCCTCTGCCTTTTCCTTCTCAGCTCCTAATTCTACTGCTAGATTTTACTAATACGGTTTAATATTTTAGTTTTTCACAAGTTGTGTAATTTATCTTGTAGCATATCTCTTTTGTTTTAAGAATTTTAATTAGAAACTTATATTCTGTATTCCTAACAGATAGTATATCATCATACTTTCAGATTTAGCTATATATGCATTGCAAGGGTTATTACTAATCTTTTCTTCCTTGTTATTTTCCTTATCTTGAATTCTCGGCTCTGGTAAATCTATGCCTTAATTATAAATTTTTAAAACCATTATTCTCAAACGATGAATGTAGGTGATAAAGTCTCTGAATCTTTGATTATCAACAAATACCCTTTTCTTTGCCAGGAGACTGATATCTGATCTGACTAAAGAATTATCAGGTTATCATTCTTTCTTCTCAGTAGTCTGAGTATTAATCCAATGCTTTCTAGCTGATAAGAAGTTGGACTTTTTTTATATGTTTGCTGGTCATTATTCTGCCTTCTTTCGAAAAGTTTCTGTTCATGTCCTTTGCCCATTTATAGATGGGGTTGTTTGATTTTTTTTCTTGTAGATTTTTTGAGTTCTATGTAGATTCTTGTTATCAGCCCTTTATCAGATGTATAGAGAGCAAATATTTTCTCCCATTCTGAAGGCTGTCTATTTGCTCTAATGATAGTACCCCCATAATATCCTGAAATAAAAAAAAAAAGAAGTTGGACACACTGATTCTTATTCTTTGTAAGTGACTTGTTCTTTCTATCTGAAAGCTTATAAAATTTTCTCAGAATTTTTGAAGTTCAAAATGATTACTAGAATCTACTTAGAACTCAGGAAAATCAACAAGAAAAAATCAAACGACCCTATCAAAAAGTGGGCAAAGGACATGAAAAGAAACTTTTCAAAAGAAGACAGAATAATGGCCAACAAAACATATAAAAAAATGCTCAACATCTCTAATCATCAGGGAAATGCAAAAGAAAACCACAATGAGATATTGTTTATCTCCAGTGAGACTGGCCTTTATCAAAAAGTCCCAAAACAATAAATGTTGGCGTGGATGCGGAGAGATAGGAACACTCATACACTGCTGGTGGGACTGCAAACTAGTGCAACCTCTGTGGAAAGCAATATGGAGATACCTTAAAGAGATACAGGTAGAAGTACCATTCGATCCAGCAATCCCATTACTGGGCATCTACCCCAAAGAACAAAAGACACTCTATAAAAAAGACACCTGCACCTGAATGTTTATAGCAACACAATTCACAATTGCTAAGATGTGGAAATGACCCAAGCGTCCATCAATACATGAGTGGATTAATAAAATGTGGTATATGTATACCATGGAGTACTATTCAGCTTTAAGAAACAATGGTGATATAGCACCTCTTGTATACTCCTGGATAGAGCTGAAACACATTCTACTAAGTGAAGTATCCCAAGAATGGAAAAACAAGCACTACGTGTACTCACCATCAAATTGGTATTAACTGATCAACACCTAAGTGCACATATAAGAATAATATTTATTGGATGTCGGGGGGGCGAGGGGGAGGAGGGGACAGGTATAGGCATACACAAAGAGCGTGATGCGCACCGTCCGGGGGATGGACACTCTTGAAGCTCGTACTTGGTGGGGGAGGGGGGCAAGGGCAACATACGTAACCTAAACATCTGTACCCCCATAATATGCTGAAATAAAAAAAAAAAATTCAGATCCTGCCTTGATATAAATCTCTTGTCATTCAACACTACTTGGATTTTGATGAAGCATTTTAATTTGCAAGTTTAAATGTTTATTTAGCTTGGAGAAAATTTCTTTTACTATTTGTTTAATTATTGCCTCTTCTCCACGTATTGTTTTTTTCTACTTCTGGAACTATTATTCTTCAAATGTTACATTAGTCGCCTCTATGTATCCTTTGTCTCTTATGTTTACCCAATTTGTTAGTGCTATTTGAGGTTTTAACAGTGCCCATACTCTAATTTATCTGCAGAGTTTTTTAGTGCAAAGGTATGTTTTATTTCTGTATTCGTGTCTCCTTAAAGGTTCTTCCTTAGAAGTTTTATTTTAATAAAGAACTATACCAAATTCTTTGCTGCTCTTCTTTGTACAGACTGCTGGACTATCAAGTGAGTTGTTTGCATCTTTGGTCCTCTCACTGTGTCTCAGGTACAGTTGCCAGAGTACTGTCACAAATTGGGCTTTCTAGGAAACAGAATTGGAATGGAGATTTGTGTGCAGTATCATTAATAGGGAGTGATCTTTGGATCAACAGCTATGGAAGGAAAGGAAAGAAAGCAGAATAGAGCAGAGGAAAACATTGAGCTATAATTACTGTCTTAGAGAAGCTGCTGCTTCAGCCAACTGCATGCTTAGCTCTTGAGCTGAGATGACCCATTCTGAGTGCGGAGCTGGACATTTGTTTTCTTTCATTGATTAGTAGTTAGATGAAAATTACTTTCAAACAAAGGCATGACCTTGTGTTTGGCAAATTTCTCCAGTGAAGACAATTTGTAAAAAGGGCTAATAGCTGAATGCTGGCTTCTGGTACCACTCTTAGGAGCTGGCAGATTAATTTTGTCATTCCTGAGTGGAATCTGTGTAGTGCATCAGATTTTACCCTACACTTCAAGGAATGATTTGGGAGGTATGCTAACTATCAAGGATGGTTGTTCCAATTATACATTTGGGCAGTGGAGAAATGACGAATGAGAGAGTTCTTGGACAAAATGAACTCACTGAGAGTCAGATCTGAGTTCAAGCCCAGCTGCTTGAGTGTGTAACCTGTACCGTCACATGGGGCCCCACGCTTAGAAGTGTTCTGTGTTTGTTTTAATGCTCTGCTGTTGCCATCTTTAAGTTCTTAATATTTTTTTCTTTTACTAGGAGTCCTACATTTTCATTTTGCACTGGGTGTCAAAAATTATATAGCTGGTTCCATCTGGGCTCCAGGATCTCATTTATTACCTAGCCCATATGACCCACCCTAACTTATAGGTCATGATGATACATGTGTCTCTGAGTATCAGTGTTAATTTGGAACTGGTGTCCTCCAAATACATTTTCCTTTCCCCAAGGTACAGTTACTCAAGTAACTGAGTATGAATCACTTAGGAGAAGGCTGAGGGAATGTCGAAAGAATTATTACTGTAATCTTTGCCATGGTCCTTTCTTCTAGGCAATTCACTGCATTCTGGGTCTGAAAATTGATCAAAGAATAATGCTTTTTTATTGTTGTCACTTCCCTTGTCCTCTGGATCACCCATCTTTGATTCGTTATCACTAAACAGAATAAATAGCACCCTTTTGTATTTTGCTCCTGGGCTGCCTTGTTCTAAAGACCATCTCTATCATTCTCTTCAGATAAGGCCGTCTTGCTACCAACCAGTCACTTCTGTTGGTCAGTCACTGCCATCTGCCCTGTATTTTGTGGTCCTTTCATTCCCTTAGCTCTTAGTGATCCAAGTTCTTTAGTGACATTGCTAACTGCCAGTCCTAGCTACAGAGGAGAGCCACCATTGAACTTCTCAATTCTGGTGCTCCTCTCCTGAGCCCAGTTTTTCTTTCTTTCATTATCATGTACCCTCAAAGCCCTCCCTTGGAACACATTCATCTACTGGGGTTCCCAGACTTACATAATATTCGCCTTCCTAAAATGGTTACTTATGTGAGTCTTTTAAATCCTTTTCCCACTGTCTACCTCAGTAATTGTAGTAATTCCATCTCATAATGTGTGGGCCATTGCTTTATCATGCTGTAGGAACCATTGTGGATTTTATTCTATCTTGTGGGGCTTTTTTAGAGTATTGTCATGTCTCCCAGAAAAACACTTCCACATAATAAACTGTTTTATCCATATTTATGTTTGATGCCTACCATTTGTTCGGCACTCTGAAAATCCATTCCCAAACACAATATCTTGGCTCTTGCAGGATATGTTGTTAGGTCCTGTATTTCCTTCATGGTATTGTCTCTTTCCTCCTTTTGCAGGCCTAGCATATCTCTAACAGGGTCATATTAATTTAATCTGGTGGCCTAGTAATGACAAAGGGAGATGGGAGCAGGTTCTGAGAGGGGACACATAATGCCTTGCAGTGTAGATGACCCTTCATAGTCTACAAGAAGTGGGGAGAACACACCAGGTCTTAACAGGAAGGTGTGGGCCATTAATGCAGTCTCAGAGCATTCGGAGGAATATGATGAGTCAAGATTTGGGGGTTTATAAATCCACAGTTTTCATCCCATATGTCAGGGTCCCATTCTTTCCCAGCAAGTCCCTGGCCTTGTTGTAGCAGACCTACCTTGGTTGGGTATTTAATCTTCCTTGGAGCTTGGCTGTTCTTATGATTAAATACAGGGCCTGGGCCTCAGCTTTTACTTCCCTTGTGCGGCAGAGTCTGAAAGTCTCCTTTCCATGTTATTAAAGTGGCTCCTGGCTTTAATACTTTGCTTTTAATTGCCAATTAGTCACTCTCAGCTTTTCTTTACCTTTTCTCTAGAGCAGTCATAATTGGTGATTGTCACCAATTTCCTTGTCCTTATTGTTAAAATATCCCTTATAGTTCACAAATGCCTGAAACATCTCACTAGCTAATGCATTACCTTCTATTGGTATACCATTTCCAACATGTATGTAGAAAGTTTTTATAATCACTTTGCTACCCTGTGCAATCTTTGCTAAGATTGAGTGATTGTGTCCACATCGCTAACTAGGTGGTAGGTGATCTAATCCCAAAATTTCATCTTAGCATTTGCTTTCTCAGACCACCACTTGATATCAACTGTTACAGATTGAGTTCTTGGGAAGACTATGAGGCAAATATTAACATGAAGGATACTTACTAAGAATCTTAGCAGAAATGAGAAGGAATCAGTATTGTTCATAGGAAGAAGATCAGCTATGATATAGTCTAAACAAAGTTCCCAGCTGGCCCCAAGGTATGATCCTATAACGGTCCTTCAGGGTTATCCTGAGTTGGGGCAACTCAGATCTGACCTCTTAATTCCATACAGATTAATGATTGGTTGAGACTGCCCCTGTAGAGCATAACCTTGCGTTTGGCAGTTTTCTTCATACAAGACAATCACCAAAGAACGCTGACCATTAAAGGCCATTTTTTGGTAGTCCTTTCAAAAGCAGGGAAATATGTTCTTCATTTCTGAAGGGCAGTCTTGGGAGTGAATCACAGCAAACACTACCTTAATTGCAGGCAGCATGGAATGTGGTGAACACTAGGGTCTCAGTTGTTATGAGCCACCGTAGCAGCAGCAGACAGGTTGCCAACCCATCTTTGCAACCAGAAAAACCTACTTTGTTTCTCTGTAGCTTACAGGCTAAAGGAGATTTGGCTTCCTTTCTAATTTCTCAGAGAATACGGGGTAGAAAAATAAGGCACAGTGACATTAACCTCTGGGAATTTCCAGATTATGGAAGATCATGCTTATCCACATCCATGGATTTCTGATATAATTCTTTGTCCTCAGCCTACTATCTGGATAACAAAGAATAGGTCTTCAAACTGTTGGTGTCATTCTGGACTTGCCTGCTGTCCTCAGGAAAGACCGATGGATTGACTCTATCTTTCCAATACATCCACTTCACCTGCTCTCACCAGGGCCAAGCTGTCATCATCTCTGTCCTATAGCACTGTACTAGCCTCTTAACTATTCTTCCTGCTTCCACACTTACCCATTGTAGTCTTAACATTGCAGCCAGAGTGATCCTTTTAAAACCTAAGTCAGATTACGTCAGTACTCCAGTCAAAACTTCCCCATTTCACTCACAGGAAAGGCAGTTGTTACAATGGTGCAAGACTCATCATGATCTCTATTAGCCATTGCCCTCTGCCCCCACCACCACACACACTTATCTCTTTAACTTCATCTCCTCTTTTCTTGTTGCTCTTTGATTTTTTTTTTTAATCAATAATGTCTTTGTTTTGTTTTGTTTTTGTTTTTTAACAAGAACAGGTGTCCTCCAGCTTTTAGTACTTTGCACTAGCTTTCTCTCTCCCTGGAATGCCCTTACACCAAATATTCACAATGGTAGTTCCCTTATCTCCTTTGCCAAATGTTACCATCACAATGAGCCTTACTCTGAATGCCCCCTTTCCTCAATTTAAAATTACAACTAGCCCCACTCTTGTACTGCTAAATTCCCTTAACTTGCTTTAATTTTCCACCTTCCAACGAAAGATAATATTTCTTTATTTACCATATTTAAATTGTGTGCCTCCCTGTTGTAATTTAACAAAGTCATATATTTTTCAATGGTATGATTCATGCATCTAGAAGAGTGTTTGACTTCTGATATCTAATATAGGCTATTATAAAATGTGACCACATGAATAAATGAATGAATCAATGAATGAATATGGAGGAGATTAGGCAATTTCAAGCTTCTGAGTTCCTATAGCCTCTGATATTTATACTGTATACAAATATTTTCTCTACTCTTCACAATAATCCTGCAATACTGGCATTAATTTATCCATTACACAGATTAAAAATCAAGGCTTTGCTAATGGAGTGGAATATCCAGGATTTCAATCCAAGTCTGTCTGGTTTCCAAAATTATGTGTGTTTGTTTGTTTGTTTATTGTTGTTTTTCCTTATAATCCAACATCCTTTTAAATGGAAAATAATTGTCTGGGAGAGAGTCAACCTGGTCAGGATAGTTCTAAGAATGACTATTTCTCCTGTGTGTAGTTGAGATCCTGTCCTACTGAAGGAGATTAATTTCACAATTGGGGTGAGGAAGACAGAGATTTTCTTCACATCTATGATATTTTAATTTCTTTAATTCCTGTCTCTTGCCTCACCTGGGAAACATTCATTATTTTGCCCTTTAAAACTGTGTGTACAGAAGAGACATTAGAGGAAATATTCTGAGTTCTTTGCCCTTCTAAAATCACTTTCCATCATCCCCTTTACACAGTCACTAGAGACTAGGATGGAACAGAATCCTGGTGCTGTTGCAAAATTTACAATTAAGAGTACTAGTATCTCTCATGAAACAGCTCAGCAAAATTATCAACTAAAAAAATGTGCTAATACTTACTGCCTATGACAAGATTTTCCTTCATTAAAAAAAAATCTTGCTTTCAATTCTTCCCCAAATGATCCCTTTTTCACCATAAATCACATTCTTATGTTATAAGAATTACATGTTATTTTGTTTAGGTACTTTAGAAAAGCAGCTTTATTGAGGTATAATTGACACACAATACACTGCACACATTTCAAGTGTACAAATTGGTAAGTTTATGACATATGTATACAACCATAAAACCACCAACATAATTAAGGCAATAACCATATTCATCCCCCATAGAAGTCTGTTTTAATCTCTTTAATCTTTCTGTCTAGCTTCGCCCTGTCTCCCCTCATCTTTAAGGAATCACTGAATTGTTTTCTGTCACTATAGATTAGTTTGCATTTTCTAATAATTTAATATAAATGAAACTATATGTTATGATTTTTTTTCTTCCGGATCTTTCACTCAGCACATTTGAGAGCCATTTGTGTTATTGCATACACCAATGGGACATTCTGTTTAATTGACAACTAGTATTTTATTCTTTGGATGTACCATGATTTGTTTATCCATTCAACTATTGGTAAAATTTTTATTTTCCAGTTTTTGGCTATTACAAATAAAGTTGTTAGAACATCTATGCTAGTCTTTGTTTGGATATATGCTTTTATTTTTCTTGGGCAAATACCTAGGAATAGAATATCTGGATCATATGGTGGTGAATAATTAACTTTTAAAAACCTGACAAACTGTTTTTTCGAAGTTGTAATATTTTACATTCCTGTAAGCAGTGTATGTGGTTCCAGTTGTACTATCTCTTTGCCAATACCTGATATGCTCAGTCTTTATAGTTTTAGCTTGTAATTGTTTTGTAGTTGTATATCATTGTGGCTTCAATTTGAACATTCTTAATGACTAATAATAGTAAGTATCTTTCCATGGACTTAATTTTCATCCATATATCTTTGTGGTCTGTTCAAATATATATATATATATATATATATATATATATATATATTTTTTTTTTTTTTTTTTTTTTTTGAGACAGAGTCTCACTCTGTTGCCCGGGCTAGAGTGCCATGGCATCAGCCTAGCTCACAGCAACCTCAAACTCCTGGGTTCAAGTGATCCTCCTACCTCAGTCTCCCTAGTAGCTGGGACTACAGGTGCACATCACCACCCCCTGCTAATTTTTTCTATTTTTAGTAGAGACGGGGTCTCGCTTTTGCTCAGACTGGTCTTGAACTCCTGAGCTCAAGCAATCCTCCCCCCTCAGCCTCCCAGAGTGCTAGGATTACAGGCATGAGTCACCATGCCTGGCCTGTTCAAATATTTTGCCTCTTTTATTTGGTGGGTTGCTTTCTCATTGTTGAATTTTGGAAGTACTTTATATATTCTGGATACAAGTCCTTTATCAGATACGTGATTTGCAAATATTTCCTGCCACTTTGTAACTTGTCTTTTCATTTTCTAAATAGTCTCCTTAGAAAAGCAGAAATTCTTATTTTCATGAACCAAATGTATTATGTTTCCCTGTTTTTGGATTGTGTTTTGATGTTTTATCTAAAAAATCTGTCCAGTTCAGTGCTTTTCAACCAGGGGCAAATTTGCTCAATCCCCTCAGTGGACATTCGGCAAAGTCTAGAAACATTTTTGGTTATCACAATTAGTATCAGTGGGGAAGTTGCTACTGGCATCCAAGGTCGAGGCCAGAGATAACGTGAAACACCCTACTAAGTACAAAGAAGTCTACCTCCTACATGCACACACACGATAAAGAATTATCTGGCCCAAAATATCAATGGTGCCAAGATGGAAAAACTCTAGGCACAAGAATATTTTTTCTTCCAGAAGTTTTACAATTTTTGATTTTACATTCTGTTATATCATATTTCATTTTCCAGTTGAAAAATACTTTCTAAAATTCCTTTTTGATTTCCTGTTTGACACATGGGCTTTTATAAATGTGATATTTATAAAAATAAATATATGGGTATGTTAGTATTTTCATACATGTAGGCATTTTTCTACTATTGATTTATAATTTAATATCATTATCATCAGATAATATATGACTTGAAGCCTTTAAAATTTAGTGATACTCTGGTCTATTTGGTATTCGTCTTGTGTACACTTGAAAAAATATATGTTCTACTATCGTTGAGTAGTGTTCTAAAACTTTAAATTAGATCAAATTGGTTGATAGTTTTTCTGAAACTTCTATATGCTTATTTTTTTTGTTGTTGCTCTGTCACCCAGGCTGGGAGTGCGGTGGCGCGATCACAGCTCCCTGCATTTCTCAAATTCCTGGGCTCAAGTGATCCTCTTGACTCAGCCTGATGAGGCCTCCCAGATAGCTGGGACTACAGGCACATAACACCATGCTTGGCTAATTTATTTTGTGGAGGAGTAGAGAAAGGGCCTGCCTACATTGCCCAGGCTTCTCTCAAACTCTTGGCCTCAAGCAATCTTCCTGTGGTGGCCTCCCAAAGTGCTGGGATTACAGGCATGAGCCACCATGCCAGGCCCTTCATTTAATTTTTTATCTACTTTTCTACCAATTATTGTGAGAGAGGTGTTGAAATCTCCAACTATAATTGTAGATTTGTCTATTTCTCTTTGGAGTTCTATTAGTTTTTGCTCTAGGTATTTTGAAGCTCTGTTATTAAGTGCATGAATATTTAGGATGTTTATGCACCTAATGTGATGTTGATGAATTCACCCTATAACATTATGATATGATGCTCTTAATGCCTGGTGATATTTTTGCTCTGAAATCTCCTATGTCCGATATCAATATAGATATTCCATCTTTCCTTGGATTACTGTTAACATATGTATTTTTTCATCCTTTTGCTTTTTATGTATTTGTTTCTTTATACTTAAAATGTTTTGTTTTGTTTCATTTTTGGTAGATCATATACAGTGGGGTCTTGCTTTTTAAAATCCACTTGATAAGCTCTGCCTTTGATTCAGTTTTTTAGACCATTAAATTTAATGTGATTATTGATATGGTTGAGTTTAAATCTACCATCTAATTATTTTTTATTTGTATCATTTGTTCTTTTTTCCCCCCTTGCCTCATCTTCCATCTTCTGTTGGATTGAGTGGATTTTTATAATTTGATTTTGTTTTTTTCTTATTAGTTATAACTCTGGTTTTCTCTTGTTGCTTCACTGTTTATAGTATGTACATTTAATCTACTACACTCTACTTTCATATTGTATCAATTTCTGTGTAGTATAAGAACCTTACTATAGTATATTTCTGTTTCCCCATTACTGAACTTTGTGATCTTGTTAGCCTTTTTAATACCAAATGTGTTATAAACCCTACTGTAGGTTGTCATCATTTTGCTTTTAACAGCCACATCTCTTTCAGACATTTTAAATAACAAATGTTCTTTATATTTACTTACATAGTTACATTTTCAGTCCAGTACTCTTCATTCAGTTGCATAGATCCAGGTTTCTACATGGTATCATTTTCTCTGTCTGAAGGGCTTGCTTCAGCATATTTTTTGACTGACGGCAATAAAGTTTTTTGTCAGTTGTGTGTCTGAAAATGTCTTTGCCTTCATTTTTGAAACATATTTTCTCTGAGCATAGAGTTCTAGACTGACAATGTTTTTTCTTTGAGTGCCTTAAAAAGATGTTGACCTAATTTCTTCCGGCTGGGGTTGTTTCCAATGAGAATTCTGCTGTCAACTTTATTTTTGTTCCTCTTAATGTAATGTGTCTTTTTTCTTTCACTGCTTTTGAGATTTTCTCTTTATTACTGGTTTTAGGCAATTTGATATGATGTGGCTTGAGGTAGTTTGTTTCATGCTTCTTGTGCTTATGATTTATTGAGCATCTTGGATCTGTGGGCTTATGCTTTTTGTCAAATTTGAAAAAAATCCAGTCATATATCTTTGAATAATTTTTCTAACCCCTCTTTTACTCTCTTCCTTTGAGAACTCCAATTACATGTATATTAGGCCATTTGAAATGTACTACGACTCACAGAAGCCATGCTCCTATTTTTAAAATCTTTTCTCTGTGTGTTTCACTTTGGATAATTCTTAGTGACGTGTATTCATCCACAAAAGATTCTTTTTCTGCAGTATCTAAACTACTGTTAACTTCCTCCAGTGTTCTTTTAATCTTAGATATTGAAGTTTTAAGCTCTAGAATTCTAATTTATTTATATCTTTTTAATATCATTCTTATCTCTATTTAATGTATTCAATCTGTCTTCCAGCGTCTTATACACATCTAACATGGTTATAATAACTGTTTTCAAGTTCTTGTCTGCGAATTCCATCATCTGAGTTATTTCTGGGTTGGTTTTCATTAATTGATTTGTTTTCTCCATTATGGGTCATATTTTCATGTCTCTGCATGCCAGATTGGATACCAGACATTATGAGGTTTACCTTATTGGGTGCTTTATATCTATTTATTCCTACAAATATCCTTGAACTATTGTTTTTAAAAACAATTACATCATTTAGAAACCATTTGATTATTTGAGTCTTGCTTTTAAACTTTGTCAGCCTTTGTCAAAGCAACATTTAGTCCAAAGTTAATGTGCTCTACCAATGAGGTAAAACCCTTTTGAGTTGTGTAGCCAATTCACCACGAATTAGGAAGTTTTCAACTCTGGTTGTTGGGAAAAGGAACTATTCCTGGCTTTGTGTGAGTTCCTGGGATTATTCCTTCTTATCCTTTTGGGTGATTCCTTTGTTGGCTTTGAGTACTTTTCTCACATGCATGTATTGATCTATACCCAGCTGCAAATCTAAGTAGGTCAAAGCCCTAAAGCTCTTTTTCTGTAAAGCTCATTCCTGTCCCATAACCCACCCGGAAAACTCTAGCCACCTTTACCTCCCTAGACTACCAATTCAGTCTGCTCAAATCAGGGATATTATGAAGTCTTTCCTGTGATTGCTCTCCTGGCATCGAGGCCCAGTGAATCTTTCCAGGTAGTAAGGTAGGGTGATTATAAGCCTCATCTCCTTTGTTTCCTGTCTATCAGAGGTCACTCTTCTTAGTTGCTATAATTCCAATGTCTTGAAAACTCATTGTTTTTGTATGATTTTTAAAATATTCTTTTCAAGCATGAGGTCACATCTTGTTCATGTTACATCATTTTAGCCAGAAGCAGAAGTGGAGTTACAACATTTGTTTTTTTCTTGAATACCTTGAATTTCAAATAATACTATTAAATTATTTTTTAAAACCTAAATAGTCCCGTAAAAATAAAGTTAAAAATTCATGCCTCTATTAATAATACCTCTTTTCTTTCCAGAGAGGCTTGAAGTTGGCTTTGACTAGTGCTGTAGTAGTATAAAACCTCACTGTTCTTGTTTATCCTTTATATTTGTCAAGGTTCATTCACAAATGACATTGGATTTTGGAGTTTTTGCTTTTACTTTGAGGCTTCTGTCAGATAAAAAAAAAAAAGAAGAAGAAGCAGAAATCCTCCACGCTGTGTTGCTTCTCACTTTCAGCCTTGTAAGGTCATCAGCAATTTAAAGGATTTAATCAATCTCAGGTTACATTTACAACTAAAAAACTTTCAGAATATTTTTAATGATTTTAGTCATAAACTACTATGCTTATTTTTGTCAATGTTTCAGTTCAGACACTTCTAATATTTTATCATTTTTATTTTTGATGATTCATTTAATTTAATAAATAGCTAGCTAAGTAGTAGGCATGGCTTTTAAATGTTTTAGGTATACTAAAACATCTAGTCTTGAAAACAACCCTAGGAAGTAAATTTTTAATATTCTTCCTTTTTATTGAATGAGAAACCAAAGCAAAACAGCACCGCTCAGCCAAGGAGCAGAGCTGGTATTCGAGTCTGTTGTCCTGTCACTGCCTGTCATTCAGATACCAGTTTTTGAATATGAACTTGAAGTGGTACACAATGTTTATTTTATTCCAATTAAACAAGAAAGGCTACACAAATATTGTATGACTGTCTGTTTAAATGTATATCAACATATTAGCCTGTCTTGAGCGCCCTCGTGTTTCATGTTTCACTCCGGAGATTTTTACTAACATTATATTTTATGCCTTAATTCTTTTAGTTCTCACATTCTCCCTTTCAGATAGAGAAAGTGACACTGAAGAAAGGTCAAGCAGTTTGCTAAAACAACACAGTTAAGAGGTTACAACACCTGTATTTGAACTCAGGTGCTCCTGACTTTACATGTTTTTCTAGGCAGCTTCTGCCACCGCCCTCAGGGCCTGTTTTGATGTTCAAAATGGCCGACTCCACCTAATGCTGGCTTCTCTAATCTTATCCTCTACTCCCTGGGAAGAGAAAGTGTGAATTTCTTTGGTGATATTTAAATAAACCACAGTCACTGTTTGTCAGGCATACCCATTTGGCGATCTCCAGTTTTGTAAAAGAAGATAGAACCCTGTGTGATCATATGCCCACCTACCTTCCCCTGAGGGAGAAAGTTAGTCTGCAGGAGAAAATAGAGCCCTTGATAGAGTCAGAGATAAAGGGACTGAAAGTTCTGACATTGCCTCAGGCACAAAATCTATTTGCTTTTGAGATAAACTTCACAATATTTTTGGTTTGGTTCCTTGAGCAGGTAACGTTTTCCCCACTCTTCCTTCTTTAGAGCTGGTTCCAATTACTGTCACTCAGAAATAAAAGGCTCTAAACCAATTTTAGAGAGTGTCGAGGAACGTGGATTCTGTAGTCAGACAAACCTCAGAATCTAGCATGACACTGAGCAAGATACCCCTCTTCGTATAATAGTTTTCTCATCTGTTAAACAGTGAGAATAATTCTTGGGTGATTGTGCAAATTAAATGAGATGATGCATGCAAAGTGTTTGGCATATAGTAAGCTTTCTCTAAGCATTAGATGTTATTAAATAATAAAGGCACTCAAAGTAAAGTAGTGAAGATGAGTGAAAAATTTGAATTATGGATGCTAGAAATACCTTTGAAACCTATAGTTTCACAGGTGAACTCTGCTACTTAGTTTTACTCACCAAGGTACAAAATCTACTATTTTGCCTGCTCATTCCTCATTTTTTTACCTTCTAAATAAGATGACAAATTCTTATTTTGAACCATTGAGAAATTATATTTATATAATGGCAAAGAAATGATTTAGGACATCTAGAAGAAAGTTAATTGAGTTTGTGTAATCTTATTTTAGATGATGTCATAAATGTTAAGAGGAAGTTATTGTATAATCTTAAAGATACTCAGAAATAGAGAAAAAAAGAAGGCAAAACTGATGAAATGGCAAATACATACGTATGCCAATTTGTAGATTATTTTGAGTTGTCACACAAGTAATGATGTAATTTTTAATTTTATGTAAACACTAGCTGTAAAAATTGTATTTCATTTTCTCATTAAAAGATTTTGTTTGAAATTGTATTCAATTCTAGAGAATAGTCTTTCACTATATTTGAGGATAGGGTCTTTAAAATGCCCCCTGGATAGAAGGATTTGGGTTAAAAAAATCTTCAGACTTTTTTAAAAAAATGTTTTAGAGACAAAAATCTGGAGTGACCTGTCTGTATATATTCTGTGTATTTTTTATAACCATTGAAATAAAACAATAATTTCAGCACATAAAATACAGACAATAACGATGAAATTTTATATATCTTATATAGCAAAAATGGTAACCTGAATGTTTGTTTACTACTACCCCTTACTTACCAGAAAAGAATTTTTAGAATGTCCCCACCCTTCAATTTGAGTGAGGTATTTTTAATAGTGTTTGACTTCGCTGCAGATAATATGTGTACTAAAATGCATTTTGTGGAAACAAAAAATAAAATAAAATGCATTTTATTTCTGTTTCCCTACACCATAATGTTCCATGCTTTTCTAACATTGCTTTAGAAAATGCTAAGTTCTGGCACAATTCACAATTGCAAAGATGTGGAAACAACCCAAATGCCCATCAATACATGAGTGGATTAATAAAATGTGGTATATGTATACCATGGAGTACCACTCAGCTGTAAGAAAAAACGGTGATCTAGCACCTCTTGTATTAACCTGGATGGAGCTGGAGACCATTCTTCTAAGCGAAGCATTGCAAGAATGGAAAAACAAACACCACATGTACTCACCAATAAATTAGAACTAATCAAACAATACTTATGTGCACATGTGGAAATAAAACTCATCAGAAATCAAGCAGGTGCGAGGGGAGTGGAAAGGATGAGGAAATTCACACCTAACAGGTACAATGCATACTATCCGGGTGATAGACACACTTATAACTTTGACTCAAACTGCACAAAAGCAATTTATGTAACCAAAACATTTGTACCCCAGTACTACTCTGAAATAAAATAAAAATTTTTTTAAAGAGAGAAAATGCAGAGTTCTGCCTCCTTATCCAAAAACTAGGTTTTGGCTAAATACCTCACCTTATAGTAGCAGAGTCTTGCCTTCCTTGATCCCATCTTATTTGTTCTGTTCTCTGTAAAAGATCTTACCTCCATCTTTACAGATGCCACAAGAATATAATTTTAAGGCCAAAGTTTGCTTTGATTCACTTTTGTTAAGCTGTATCAAGCCTTCGTGGCAAAATCATTACTTATCCTGCCTTGTTTTGCTGCTTTTTCTTTTCCCAGGCAATAACTCCCTTTTCCTACTAACCTTCTAAAAAATTAAACCATATATTCTATCTGGTTGTAAAATTCTTAATGTATCTCTAAAGGTATATGTAAGAAAAAATTATTGTAGTAGAATATTTTATATGAAAGACTTATAATTAGGGAAGGATTATCTTTCTTTCCCCAGAGAAGCCCTTCTATAATTGCCAAAACATTATCAATTCAATGTTAAATGGAGGGTTTAGAAAATAAATCAATGTAGTTATATGTAGTGAGATAATAATCTTGTATTTTACCAGTTACTCTTCCTTTTTCTCAGAAAATATTCTACTTTCTTTGCTCACAAAAGGATAAGAAAAATCAATTTTACTGAAAGTGTGTAGCAACTACTTGACTAAAAAGAAAGTTTAAAATAATATTTTTTTTAAAAAGATTACTTTCCACATCTGAGCCTTGGAACAAGAGACGTCTTTCCATAACACGGCCTCAAAATATTTATGGAGGATCAACCATGTACAGAATACCATGCTAAGCAGAAAAGAAAATAAAAGATGGATGAGGACATCATCAGCATGTTAATAATAATTAATGTTTAGTGAATACCCACTAAACTTCTGCCCGTGCCATGCATTTTTACATGAGACATCTGATTTAAGATTTATTATCTGTGCCATTAAGAAGTAGAAAAGATTAAATCACAAGATGTGTAAGCAAAGTGCAATGAACTTGCAGCACTTTATATATGACTTGAGAAAAACAAAGAGTTTTCATAGAGGGGTTTGAATTTGAGCAAAATCTTGAAGGACAGGAGAATTGAAAAGGGTGGAGACTTTGCTGACGCGGTGATGGAGGTGGAAAAAAGTAAGATAAGAAGGTAGGGGAGGGAAAGCCAACATTGGAAAAAACCAAGGAACTAGCAGATGAAACAGTGATGCACAGCTAGAGAGCAGGTGGGGAAAAGAGAGAATTAAACCTGGGAATGGTGTCTATACCGGAAACATAGGGTCTTGTATTCCACTTGATTATTTTGACCACAGACTGGATTGGCTTAAACAACAGAAATTTGTTTTCTCACAATTCTGGAGGCTGGAAGTCTGAGACCAAGGTGTCAACAGGGTTGGTTTCTCCTGGAGTCTCTGTCCTTAGCATGTAGAAGGCCATCATCATCCTGTGACTTTATATCATGGAAGTCTCCTAATCTCTTTTTATGAGGACATCAGTCTTCCTGGGACAGGGCCTACTCTAATCACCTAATTTCACCTTAAATATTAATGCCTCTTAAAAGACCTTATCCCCAAATATGGTCACATTCTGAGGTACTTTAGGGGTTAGATTTCAACATATGAATGGCAAGGGGAGCCTTGTATATTATCTATGTTTCGTGAGCTCTTGAGCGGGCACTATTTCAAATCTCCCATATTCCTCAGGGTAGATATGGGTTTGGAGGCTATGGATCTTCCATCAAAGGAAAGATTTGCATGGAAAAATCAGATAAGTGACAGACTAATTAATGATTCCTAATTGATTCCTGATGAAAATTAAGGAAACGTCCTTGACTATGTTTTGTGAGCTCCCGAGTGGGCACCATGCTTTACGCTATTTCAAATCTCCTATATTCCTTGGGGTAGATGTGGGTTTGGAGGATGTGGATATTCCCTCAAAGGAAACGTTTGCACTGAAAAATCAGATAAATGACAGACTAATTAATGTTTTCTAATCGATTCCTGATGAAAATTAAGGAAATATCCTTGAAGGATGGATGTCAATATGTGAGGACATTACAAAGCAATTCATTACAAAGCAGCCTGTGTTTGAACAACATGGAGAGAAATGGTCATCCTAGGAAAAGCCTTTTTTATTAGCATGAACTTTTTATGAGTTTATATTTAGGGAGAAGAAGAGAATAGATATATTAATACTAAGGTCTTTCTTGGACTAAATAATACATTATCATAATGCCTGAGCCAGACTAGTTGTGTTAGAGCCTGAATAGAAGCTTCTTGATCTTGCAGGAAGGAGGGATGTGTGAATGACTCTCTAAAATGCTGCAAGGTAGACTCTCTCGCTACTGGAAAATTTGCCACTGGGAGAAATACTGGGAGGAAACATAGTAGCAATTTGATGGCAAGTTGCCTACCTTTGCCTAAAAAAGAGTTTGAAAAGGAAATAAATAGATTTTTTTAAAAAAAGATTTAGACCAGATATTTAGATTCCAGAATGAAGAGGTTTTACCAGCAGGCAGATTTCTGCATATGTAATTTTACTAAAGAAATGGTTTTCCAACCTTTGATGATTTACATTGGGACCAGGGTGTGCATGTACACACACACACACACACACACACACTCTTTACCTTTCTCAAGAGTGATGATCTCTAAAATTTTCTATTTTATTTGGTTCTATTCTGTTTCAGTCTGTTTCGCTAAGATTCTGTTTCTGACACATTCGATTATTTCGTATCACATTGAGGCTGCACCCAGCAGCTTGAGAATCACTGCACTTAAGAGGCTTTTCTGACTAGGGGGGTAGGGACTTGGGAAAATGTTTTAATGCCCAGCATATGATATGCCACATTTGCCTTCCTGGAGATGCCCAGTAGATATAAGAGGGTCAGTGGAGGCCGAGAATCTGACGTCCGTAAATGCATCATTACACTGGGATCCACAGGCAGGTGTGAAGGGTCAAGAATGAAAGGGAATCAGAGACAGGTTTGGAGGGCTATCAGGGGAGTGAAGTGCCATACAGAAGAGCTAGTGTGAGACGGCATGAAGAGGAAGACAAGCAATATAAGGAATGATGCCGTTATGTCATGATGTTCAGGAAAAGTCAAGCCTGGAGTCAGACATGTATTCAAATCTCAGCTTTGCTACTTATAATTTTGTAACTTTGCCTGAGTATTTAATCATTCTACACCTCATTTTACAATCTGTAAATAGTATCTATGATTTTTTTTTGAGCACTTAACAAATGCCAGGTGCTATGGAAAGTACTTTCCAGATATTAACTCATTTAGTATTTACACCACCTTAATGAGATTTTATTCCTATAATACCTGTATTTTAGAGTAGTTTTAAAGAGGATAAAATCACATGAAATATTTCCTGGCTCATAATAAACACTCATGAATTCAAAACGGTGAGATGGAAGATTTTCCGAAACCCTAAAATAAAATTAGGCAACTGAAACCCATTCAATTACTAAGTGTCATGCAACTTACTATTTATGTTATGGGGTAATTACATTTGTTCGCTTGCCTATAAAGAGGCATAAAATAAAATAAGTAAAGTGTAAGTGAGTTAACAGATATAAAACATTTATTGTTGGGAGACAATACTCCATGGTCTTTCTGCATGTCTTACATGAACTTTTGTTCTAGACTATCTTTTCAAGGATGTTTGTATAGGAAACAGCCTTGCAAGACAGAGATACCATTTCTCATCAGGGCAGAGGTCAGAATTATTATCTTTATTAAGATAGTATCTCCCTCTAGGACAAAGATTAGGCAAGTTTGCTGGCAACTGTCATTAAAAGATTGGAGTTTCCTAAACTTCTGGTTCCTCAGCTGAGACACAAACTCATGTGTGTGCAGCATCCATGCGAGTCTACCTCGATATCTCCCCTGGAGATCCTGGGACATAAGGAGACTAGATGCAAATGTGAGGCTGATGCTGCCTACTGTGCCATGAGTAATAAAGTCCTTTGTCAGTGGCGCTGAAATCTATCGTCTTCTGCCAGCAGCTATGAAACTATGGTAGGCTAACTCGTCAGGTAAAAAGGACTCAGACTATTCATAGTTCTTGATACTTAGACAATGCCTGGGCACATAACAAATACTCAGTTAATGCAAACCTGTTAGCGCTATGTTATTTATCAATGTGACAAGGTGTCAGAAATTCCAGTTAATTAAGCAACTATTAATATTTAATGTAAGTATGGAACATGCTAATCGTGTGAGGTGCTAAGGTTAAAAAGCTGAATAAGACAGATTCTCCGATTTCATAGTCTGAAGGGAAGGATGTCTGCACATAAATAATTATAACATATCTAAGTTATATGTTGTATGGTATTATGTATTATGGTAGAAATATGGATAGGGATCTAGAGCTGCACAGAGGAGGGAGGATTTCTCTCACCCTAAAATGTGAGATGGAGAGGAGGTATCAGGGAAGTTGCTCAGGGGAAGTAATAATTCAACTGAATTCTAATAGCTGATAGTGAGTGTGGATTTGTTAATCACAGTGTCGACAATAATTTGCTATTATTTTATTATTATTTGCTGTTACCATTTGTTGCAGGTCGAGTTGTGTCCCCTATAAATATATGTTGAAGTTCTAATCCCTGGTGCCTATGGATGTGACTCAATTTGAAAATAGGGTGTTTGCAGATATAACTAAGATGTAAGTTAAGGTGAGGTCATGCTGGAGTAGGTTGGGCCCTTAATCCAATATGATTGATGTCCTTATATGAAGAGGAGAGACACAGAGACAGGCACATACACAGAGGAGAACATGGAAAGATACAAACACACAAAAGAAAGATAGCTATGTGCTAACAGAGGCAAAAATTAGAGTTATACAAATGCAAATCAAGGAATACCAAGGATTGCTGGAGCACCAGAAGCGAGCAGAGAGAGAGTCCACGGTCCTGCCAACACCTTGATTTTGGACTTTTAGCCTCCAGAACTGAGGAAGAATACTTTTTGCTTTGTTTTGTTTTAAGTCCCCTAGTTTACTGTACTTTTTTAGGGCAGCCCTAGGAGAAAATATACCATTTTTATCATTATTGTCTTTAACATCATTATCTTTAGACAAAAATGAGGAAAGGACACTGCAGTCAGAGAAAAAAGAAATATGAGCCAGAATAATAAATTCGGGAAACCACAAATTGCTGAATTTCAGTGTATGTGGAGGTAAATGGCAGCTGATGAAGCTGGAAAGTGACACTTGTATCCTGATGTAGTGCAATGAGTGTGACATTTGGATGCAGCAGACCTGTATTCAAATTTCATCTCTTCCACATGCTAGATGTGCAATCTCAGGAAATTAAACTGCCCCCTCCAAACCTTGGGATCATTATCTACAGAACAGGATAACAATTGCTACCTTGCATGTTAAGAGTTTGATATATGGTAGTCAGTGGTGCTGTCAGATTTGTGTTTTAGGGGTATTCTTCAAGCAGCTGTGTTGATGATAGAAATGGGATGGGTGGGTGGAGTGTGCCTGGAACAAGAGACATTCGTGTGGCAGCTGTTGCATCAGCCCAGGTGAGACATGTTGGAGACCTGAGCTATAGCAATGGCATGGTAGGAATAAACATGAGAACATAAGTAAGAAAAATATTTCTCCATTAAAATTAGCTGGTCATTATTGACCAATTGGATGGAAGTGGTGATGAGACAGCAGTAATTTCAAACAAGCCAACTTCTACCCATTCCTGCTAATGTGTGAAAAGGACATGTTATATCAGGCATTTTTGCTTTGCTTTGCTTAATTCTTTCAACTAAAGAGGGCTATTATCTCATTCACAGAAGTGGGTTTATTTAAGGGCACTACGTCTTAAGAAGGGCTTGTACTGGAATGTGTCTGGAGACGTTAATCAGAATGAAGAAGATGACTTGGTCATTTCACATGAAGAATGGCAGAAAAACTGAAGGTCTTTTATCATGGAGGAAAAAAATGAAAATTATGTATCACCAATTCCAACATTAATTCAACTCGATATGAAAAAAACAATCCCAATAATTTGAATTACACAAATGTATTGACACTGGAATTTGATTAAAAATTGTATTAGAATTACCTTCAAAGTTTAGTCACACCTTAGAGTTCTTGATTTCGGTTTAATAAAACTCTACACAAAAAAATATTGTCTGCTCTTAGAAAGTCACACACAGTACAAGGAACTCCCACCAAGCCCTAAGCCTTAACAAACAGAAACACAGGAAAGCTAAACTTGGAGTGGTAAGTTATTTCTGCAACAAAGAAAAATAGCATTCTCCTGAAAAATAATTGAATAGGTTTTAAGAAAACTTATTAATTAAATCCAGAAAGGAATAACCAAAAAAATAAAATTTGAATACATTGTAGTGATAAATTTTATAAACTGGAATGTTTTTTCTTAGAAGCTTATATTTATCACATAAAATCACCTTCACACACATAACCACCCACCCACCCCGACACATGCGCGCGCACACACACACACACACACACATACATGCACATTTATCTATTAAATATGAAAAACAAAGATTTGATACTTAGACTGGCAAGGTTTATATGTGTGACCATTTGACAAAAAAATTCAACACTAGGTACTTCAAATACAGGTAAGAAAAAAATCTGAAATGACATGCAGCAAAGTTAATTTGTAACAACTAAACAGTGAGTATAAAGTTTACCAAGTGCAGAGGACAGATTTCTGAGAACACTGAAAACAAAGCCCTCTCCTAGAGAACTCCTCTCATTCCAAAGCTTATTTGAAAAAACTTCCAGTTGATGTAAACATTATTACAATATGATAGATGGCACTGATTTTCCTTTGGAGTCAGAAGTATTAATAGTCATTCTGTGTTATTTTTATCTTCATGGTGCATTCCTTAAGAATACCATTTAGTATAATTTCTAGATCCATGTATTTTTAGCCCCAATCATTCTAGTTTAGGAAATAGTCTTCAAATGTAGCTGAGCAAAATCTGTAGACCCAAAGATTGTTTTTCCAGTGTCACCTGTGGATATGTTTTCACAATCTAGGATTTTCTTTATTGAATAATATTAATGATAGCAAAGCTTTGTCTTTCAAAAATGAATTTGAATTTTTAAACATCTATGTCATTAAGATTTATATCTGTTGAATAAGGATAATGATTAAGTAGCAAAATTAAACAAGATTTTATTACAAAGCCAAAAAAAAAAAAAAAAAACCAAACCTCTAAAACTCATTTTTTAACACATTACTAAGTGAGTTGTATTTAACTCAGGCTAGTTTTGACCTCCGGGCCTCCTGAACTAAAACCCTGCAGTTGGTTTGTGAAAATCTGTCTTGTTGGTGTTCTTATAGTTACAATTAATGTTGACAATTTAATTCTAAAAACATGGATTGTGTTGCATATAACTCACGCTGGGAAAACAATAAAAAGTAACAAATTAGAAAGGAACGTTTTGTTTTAATAAAACACCGTGACCTCAGGGAAAAATTTATCTTTCTAGTGTGGCAGTCAATGTGTTAATGTTATTTATGTGGCTGATTATGAAGGAGACTTACCACTCGAGTCAACATTAAGTAAGGTAATTCACTGTCCACATCCAAATATGGATAAAATTCAAAGCATATGAATAAAGAATAATAATATTTTGAGAAATTGTGGTAAAATTACTTTAGGAAAATGTGCTTTTAAATATTGAAATTTGAGAAACCTACCATAATTTGTATACAATACTATTCATCTTTCTCTCTTAGAAGAGGAAAATGTGTTTTTTTATTCTATACCTGATTATCACATTTGTATGTACTAGGAATGCCAAATATAAATTACAAGGGTCAGTGGTTACTATGCAACTGTCACCTGGAGCCAGCTGGCTTTGAACCCCTCCATATTGATCTCTGCAGGGAATCTGACCTTCTACCCTCAGTCACTGTTGTGGCCCTGTGAGTGCCTTGCCCTGTGATATTCTTCATGGCCTCTCTCCAACATAATGAGCTTAAAATCATTATAATAATAAAGATTAATTGGAATGAATTCCTTGAATATTTGCACTTAAGCTCTCTTGTAAGTGAAGGGCTGTGATTTTCTAAGGTAGCAGGGCTCTGTTCTCTGGTCATTATTATTGACAGTGTTACCAAGAATGATTTTGCCTATTTCGGTTGACTGATTTTAAATATGAAAAAGAGTTGACAAGAAGGTTATGGAGGCTGGAGAACAGAAGAAAATCCTAAATTCTTACCCTGGCTTTGTCTTAAGTATGACATTTCTGATTACTTCCTGGAATCAAGTTGAATAGTGGCAGAAACCTCAGGTGAAACAGCTTTACGTATTTCACTACATTGAATCAGGGCAGGGAGACATAGCAAGATGTAAGAAATTCCACATGGACAGGAGAAAAATGGGCCACATTAAATTTTTTAACTTTGATTGACTGAGAAATTATGCGATTCTATTATAACAAATAAACATATGTATTAAGTTGGAGAATAAAAATAGTTTACTCAATTGCTTTTTTTATTGCATCATAAATCTATTCAATGAAAACTTACAACTTGTTTTTTAATACACTATACTGTGTATTATTTTACAAACATATCAAAACAACTGGAGAATTGAAAAGGATTTTTTTTACAAGGGCATAATTTAAATTCTAGACTCTCAAGCAAAACTTGCATTAAATCTGTAATTTCCAATATTTGATTTATCATGTTAACTATTATTGGTAAGTGTGACAATGACGTTTCTATATACAGTCATAGTGATTAACAGTTTAACTATAAGTACACCACAATGGTAGTTTTATAAAGATTTAGCACTTGTATTTTAGAATCAAGTTCACATATGTTCTTTATATTCAGTATGTGATAAAACGCAAGTATCAACCATCATAAACCTCAAGTTTCTCATCCACATCTACAACATTAATACTTATTTCATAGCTTGTTCTGACGATTAGATGAGATGTGAGTACAGTGCTTGGCATAGCATCTGGCATATAGTTCTTCATAAATAAAAATTATTATTCTCTTTACATGTTTTTCTATAGCCAACTAGTTACAGATGATTTGTTATTTTTATACCATGATACATTTTCTTTAAATTATTTCTTTTTCCTTCCTATGTTCTGCTTCTCAGTTATTCCCTATCTTATTTTTCTGAAATTTAATATATAGATTTATATTATCTTTTTAATTTATACACCAATAGCATATCAACGATACCAATCAAACTTTGGCTGGCTTTAGAATTTATTAAAATTATATGGGGTTGCTCACAGACTGAAGAATGACTATAAAAAAAGGAAGAGTGATACAGGAATCACACAACCAAGGTCACAGTTAAAATCATGAATAACAGAACTGGGCAAGAAGGACTTTGATGATACTACCATTAAAGACTTGTTATAGCTTTTTCCTCCGATTTTGCTGGCACAGAAGAGTGACACCGTATTTGCCGCTGTTGCCACAAACACTGTGAGGAATTATATGTCGGTGACATTCCACTTGAACGAAATCTCTTCAAGTTGTTTGAGTCTCTAGCTTCTGTACAAAATACATCTTATTGGTTGAGATGTTAGAGAGGCCAAGATAGCAAGAGTCTAATATTTCAGGTTCGGTAGTTGAGGGTTGATTTTGCTTTCCATCAAGACCCACACGGTAGGGCATTTTCTAGACATAACATAGCAAAAATAGTTCAGATGCTGGGTAGCCAAAATTGACTAGTGCCCACTGTAAACAATACATTTTAAATTGAGCCATAAAAACAGTTTTAAATTATGCTCAGAATATGGTTGAAAAAAATGACAGTTATCATGGATAAAGGAGTATTTCAATTCTAATAATGCATCTCTACAATGTAGTCCTTTGGAGAAACTATTCAGAATCAGAATCCATTTACCAAATTAGTGACAAGGAAATATTGATTATTAAATATAATAATATGAGTACTGTAGCTATTAAATTATAATCTTATTTAAACAGAATTTATACCAGTTCTCTACAATCTCTTTCAAAAGATTGAAGGAGAGGGAATATTTTCTACCTCATTTTATGAGGCCAACCTTACCCTAATACCAAAACCAGACAGACATTACAAGAAAACTACTGACCAATATTTCACATAAACATAAATGCAAAAATCTTTAACAAAATGTTATCAAATAAAATCCAACAATGTATTAAAAAAACACATCACAACCAAGTGGAATTTATCTCAGGTATGCAAGATTGGTTCAACATTTGAAAATTATGTATCAATTGATGTAATCTGTGATATCAACAAGCTAAAGAAGGAAAAACACATGATCACATCAATAGATGCAGAAAAAGCATTTGACAAAATCAAATACTCATTCACGGTAAAAGATTTCAATACAGTAGGAACAGAAGTGAACCCTCTCAATTTGCTAAAGAGTATCAGCAAAAATATCATGCTTAATGGTGAGAAACTCAAAGCTTTTCCCTTAAGATCAGGAACAAGTCTAGGATGTCCCCTCTCATACTGCTTTTTAACATTGTACTTGAGACCCTAAGTAATACAATAAGACAAGGAAAGGAAATAAAATGTGTACAGATTATAAAAAAAGAAATACAAATGTCTTTGTTCACATTTTGTATGACTGTCTACATAGAAGATATTTGCAAAAGACATGTCTGATAAAGGACTGTTATCCAAAATATATAAAGAACTCTTAAAATTCAAAAAAGGAAAATGACCCAATTAAAATATGGGCCAAAATCCTTAATGGATACCTTATCAAAGAAGATACACAGATGGATATACATATGAAAAGATGCTCCACATGATGAAATATCATCATGAAAATGTACATTACAACAATATTGAGATATTACTACACACATGGTAGAATGACCAAAATCCAGAACATGGTAACATCAAATACTTGCAAAAATGTGGAGCAATAGGAACTCTGAAGGCTACATAATGTATTCCAACTATATGACATTCTGGAAAAGGCAAAACTATGGAAACTGTAAAAGATCAAGCATTGCCAGGTGTTAAAGGAGAGGGAGGAATGAAAAGGTGAAGCACAGAGGATTTTGGGGGAAGTGAAACTACTTTGTATGATACTGTAATAGTGTATTCATGTCATAGAATGTGCACCACCAACAACAAACGCTAACGTAAACTATGGACTTTAAGCATTAATAACTGTAATGTTTGTACCCTCACAATACCCTGGAATAAAATTAAAAAAAATGTCAATGTAGATTCATCGATTGCAACAAATGTACCACTTTGACAGGAGATGTTGATAATAGGTGGGCATAGGGCTATGCGTGTGTTGGGTCAGTTGTATACGGGAAATCTCTGCATCATTTTCTCAATTTGGGTGTGAATTTAAAACTACAATTAAAAAATAAAATCTATTAAGAATCTTATTCAACTGACTAAAATAATACATTTCTGTGAAGGAGTTTTCATAAAAGAGGTTGTATTGGTTCATACAGATAATAATAACAGCAATTTTTTTTATCCTCGAATTAAGCATCATATTGCTTAGAGTTGGATGAAGTCTATAAACAGAAGAGCAATACTACCATTTGGAATTTATTTTGTTCTTTATGCTTGCAAAAATTTTTGCATCCATTCTTTCTTCTGGTCCATTGAGCTACACTATGAGGCGTTGGGAACACTTGTTAGCATTTCCATTTCATAGACAGACAGAGGAAACAATTTTTTTCTTTTAGCTTTCTGCAGTAAATTAATTTTCTTTTTCCTACATTTACTTTTGGTTGATCTCACACAAGAGTTTAATTAATCTGAAAAATTTTCTTAACATGAGTCTGTCCAGAGTCCTTAGAGAGGATATAAAGCTTATTTAAGTTAATTTATAATATATTTGTTGACATCTCAGTTAAGATCATCTATGGACACAAAGAAAAAAGAAGCTATTTTAAAAAATGAGTTTGGGTTTCATACATTTAAGTTTCCCCTGACAATCTAGCATTACCTTGGATAATTATCTGTATACGAGATTTTTTTTTAATTGATAGGATTGGGTTTGCTTGAGGGTACCATCTTCCTAGGTCTAGAATTCACCTGAGTAAATCTCAGAAACAGCAATGCAAATTTGGTTAACTTTCACTCAGTTATATTTCCTGCAGTTACTCTGACAGTCAACCATGGCTGTTTTTTGCTAATAGACATTTTAGAAAGCTTCGCTTCTCTGTGAATTTTTAATACATCATTTAAAAGGTAATAGAGAAAACCCAAATGAACTTAAATAATTTGAAATAGAAAAGCTACTGTATGGAGGAGTAAGTCCTTGAAGTGAAAACCTTGCTCTGAATGTCAGTAACTGGATTTTCTTTGTATTCTTTTCTCTATATCTCTCAGGATAAAATCTGGAATAGATAGAGAACTGTGAAGCAGAAGTATCACAAAAAAGCATTTATTCTTCAAACTTAGTGAAAATTTATGTTTTTAAAGAATTCTTTGTTGCATTACCCACACCTCAATTTTCAATCTATGTATAGCATAGTCAGACAAATGTGGATAATCCTATCTTTCTTACTGATGAGCCTCTGTGTGTGTGTCGTATAATTTATCTATAAACCTCTTTATTTTTCTCCATCACTTGTCTGAATCCCAAAGTGTTAGGTTGTCACAGATTTGTTCTATCTAGTTGTTTTGTACTTCTGTCCCTTAAGAAATGGGCTTTCTTTTCAGTTACAAAACAAACTGTCTATGATGTTGAGATATTGATCAAATGGAACAACTATAACTTTTATCTTGGGATCTTCAAAGGTACTATTCTTGGAAGGTAAATAATTTAAACTACTTTGACTATTCTTTCAGAATCAACTCTCTTCTTTTCAAAGGAGATTTCCTGCGATATTTTAGATTTTAGGGTAATTTTTAGTAGCTTTCGAAATTGTTGCGTAAGTTAAATGAATATATTAAGTTAAATATATTCAATGTACACACACATAAACTTAATTGTGAGGGCCATAGTAGAGATTCTGTTTGTGGGATTGTTATCAATTATTTAGACAGATATTCCTTTAATATAAAAAAGTAAAAAGGATTACAATCAAGAATATGTCTTAACACATAGCAATGAGAAAAAAAAGTAGGGGCTCAACAAGAGTATAATGGGATTTTTTTAGTATCAATTAGATGGCCAGACTGACACAAATATACTAAAAATCGTAGAGTAGAGGATGCTAAATATAAAAGTTACACAATAGCTATTTTATATTTAAGATTTTGGCATTGAGCCCAGACATTTATTTGTATAAAGTAAATGGGATAAACAACAACAACTAAAACAACAACAGAAAAGCAACAGCTAGTAGTCTTATTTGCAAAAGCTAAACTGGAGAATGATATGAAATTAAAAGATCATACTATGGTTACTTGCCTTGCCAAATTAAGCGACTGCAGAAAAACTATCAGGTCACTGAAAGAGCAAATGCTAGACTTATTTAGATTTCTTCTTACTGCATTCTTTCTCCTGTGGTATTTTTCATTCTTACTTATTCATCACTCATTTGCTATGTTTTTGATAACAAAGTTTGCAGCAACAATTTTACTCTTAAAAGAAAAATTTTAAAAATAATTTGTGGTACCATATTCTCAAATGTATAATCCAGAATGTTTCTATTTACTAAACAATATGGGGTGTGCAATTCAATGTATCAGTATACAATAATTAACAATATCTCTCAATCCCCAGTTAAACACACTTGAAATAAAGCCTAATATTTAAAACACTTTTTTTTTAACTTTGCCATTGACTGTTTATTATTTTCACATTCAGAAATCTAAGGTTTCACTGAGTATCTAAGTGCGTTCAAAGAACTGTGCCTGATCCCAAATGTTGGCTTAGAGACATGGTTCCTCCCACTCTAGGTAGGAAAATTAAATATGTGATTACTTAAGTAAATAAAGAATTAAATGATAATAAGTGTAACGTTTAAAACTAGACTGTCAGTAAGCCACAGGAGTATATAATGGGGTAACCTTCCTAGCTCCTAGCCTGGAGTTCAGGAAGCATTTTCCCTTTGGAAGTGACGCTGAATAGTGAAGTGTAGCACCTACGTAGGCATACACCTGGATGAGAAGAGCTTTCCAGGCAGAAGTGTGGGCAAAGGCTTTGAGAGGACAAACAGTCCAATAGGTGTGAGGAAATGAGAGATGCTTAGAAGAGCTGGCATGGAGAGAACATGAACAGAGTGTCCCATTAAAAGACCGAGAAGCACAAAGAACTGTATTATGCAGGCCCTTGGAGATTATGTTAAGGATGTTGGAATAGTCCAGATGAGAGAGGAGGGACTATGTTGGTAGCAGAGAAAATGAAGACAAATAGGTTACTGATACATTTGTAAGGCAGAATCAACAGGAAGGGACTGGAGGTGGATGAGAGCAAGAATGTGACGAATTGGGAGGGCTCCAACAGGACCCCAAGGGCAGTGGTTGATGGTGTCAGTATCAGAGACTGTAAAACTGGAGAAAAATCAAGTTTGCAGATGAAGATAAAAAGTCAAGCTTTGGATTTATTCATTTGTGTGTCTCTAGACACACCAACTAGGTCATGGAATATAGGAATTTGGAGGTTAAACTGGAGAAATAGATTTGAGAGTACTCAACAACAATATAGTGTATTAATCATGGTTTAGTTTAAGCTGATATAATGAAGAGAATTTCAAATACAATGGCTTAAACGAGAGAGAAAACTATTTCTATCTTTTCTGGTAATACAGAAGAAGGTGGTACAGGGCTGGCCAAGTAAGTCTTTTAATTTCAATACAAGGCTTCAGCTCAAAACCCACAGTAGCTATTCTAGCCTTTGCCATCATGAATGCATTCTAGCCCAAAGGAAAGAAAAAAGGAGGTAGCTTTTTCTTTTCTTTTCTTTTCTTTTTTTTTTTGGGATATTAGAAGCGAGACGTGTCGCATTCCGCTTAGGCAAAGTATTCCCTTTGTACAGTAACATAGCATTCCCTAGTGACCTTAGCTGCAGAAGTTTAAAGGGTGTTTACAGTGGGTAGAAGTAGGAACCCTTTGGAGAGAGTGGGGCAGAAGCTGAAGAGATAAGACAGATTAAAGCAGAACTCTTTTAAGAAAGAAGGATTTTAACGTCATTAAATTCTTATAAAATAAATGATAAATGCATATAATTTGGAGACTTTGAGAAAAGGGGGATAATTGATGGTAAGGTAATTATCTCTAGATGATAATTAAGAGAACAGTTCCTTCTGTAGAATGGTAGGAAAGGGTGCAGATATTTGCAAAAGCATTTGTGGGCTTGGTGGCAGAACTTTTATGTAGTTCCATTTCCTGTTTTATTAATGTATCTGTAAAAGAAAGGTCAAGTTATCTGCTGAGAGTGACTGAACAGATGGCACAAGAAGTCAGAGTGCTGAGAAGAGAGGAAGGGATTTGAAAACATCACAGAGGGCAGGGCAGCCATGCACAGATGAGCAGGTTGAGTCCCATTCATCCCTAGGGGTTTCCTTTCGTGCTGGTCACCATGAGAACAATGATCCCTGCAGCTATAAGGCACATAACCACAAGGTTCAGTGGAGGCATTGACATTTGTTGAGTGTGTCAGTGAAAAACCAACTAGAGAGGGACTTACTGTGCAATAGAAGGGCCGTTTGTGGTTGTCATCCTGAATTTGTGATGTATCAGCTATTGTATCATTCATCAGTAATAAAATCACATGCCACCCTCTGCACTTAGTTTGATTTCTAAAACTTTATCATTTCATCAGTTATCTAAATTATATTTAACTGTTTTTTTTTAACATTCTACTTCATTGATAAATTTGTTCAAGAAGATTCTAAGTTTTCCTTAATATCCATTCCTCAGCTTTTTTAAATTTTTCTTCATATTTTGTTTCTATACTAGTCATTCAATGTTTAAATGTTAGCTACTTAAAGGAAGTAATATCTTAACACACTTATGAACTTTTGTTCTTCTCTTACTCTTTCTCATGTCAGCTTTCTTCAGTTTTTAAGTGCTCATTTCCTTATAGTAACCCATCTTCCTTCATTTTATTTGGTTTATACAGTTTTAGTGTTGTTTTTCCTAGGTACTATATCTTTTAAAATCATCTCACTTTTAAATTTATTTTTAATGTGTTAACTCAGGAAAATAAGGTGTGATAGAAGGGGCCAGTTCTGATTAATGATGCCTGCCATAAACAAAAACATAAGGAATGTGGCACACATGTCCTAAATTTCATTATTCTTCTTATTGACTTTGTTTATCATAAACAAAGAAATGACCAGCTGTAACAACCACCACCAAACTAAGAGTTTGGTCCTCTAAAATGCAATCCTGATTTCACTTCTATCTGGAGTGACTTGAGCAGAGCAGAAGTTCTACACAGCTTTTGAAGTACAAGAAGTGGAAACCAGGCATTTTCTAAAGTATAATAATTCTATTGCTCGCTTTATTCTTACATCCCAGTGGTTGTCCCTGATAAGAGGTTAACAGCCAGTACCAAGACTTGCTAGCTCACAAAAAACCAATTCAGATATCTGAGTTTAAAACACTTTATGAACTCCCCCATGTGACAGATCTCTGACTATTCTTCTAGAAAGGCAATGTCTTTCTAGGGTGTCTGGCCTGATTACTAAAAATACATGACATTTATTATCCCTTTTTCCCATTTCTCATCAATAAGGGAAAGGTGAAAATGCATGGTGCAGAGAAATGTACGTGGCTGCAGGTTTGGTCTTTAAACTTTTAATCAAAATGTCAAGGACCCAAAATGTAAATAACTCAAAGTGTAAATGAATCTTTCAGGCTCAATATGGTCATGCATTTAACTATGGAAAAAAAAAACTGATGATATTAACTGTGGTCCAGTGAGGTCTAGATAGTGGTTCTAAATGAAATGATCCAATGAAGAATTTCTTTTTGTCAAGCCATTTCCCAGGATAAACAAACTAACTTTAAGTTAGATTTTGATCTAAATGAATAGATCTTCTACTTCATGAGAAACATATGGGCTCTATCTAAAGGGGTCCCGATATCTGTCTTTATGTAGAGATAAAAAATAGTACTGCATTTGAAGTAAAATCACAATTAGCTTTTTCATTTTCATAATTAAATATCAACCATGATAACAACATTCCTGGTATTTAGAATAATAGATTTTTTTCAATCAATAACAAAGAACTTCAGACATGTTTCTCATATTAGCTAATAATCAGCTGCATTTAGTAAGTTGGCTGAAATAATTGAATATCACTCAGGAAACAATCTAATATAGCAGTTTTCAAATTGTGCCCTATACAGTCCCAGGATTTCTTCAGAAAATTTCAAGTTAACCTTGAGAAGCTTCCTAGGTAGGTGAGGAACCATCACTAACTCCTACCTTCTGCAAGAAAGAGAGCTCTGCTTTAATATTTTTCAAGTACTTTGCTCCTGAATAGCATTCATTTGGAGAACATATTTCTCAAACAAAAATGAGGTTGACAAATCACTGCCCTAAGGATCATAGAAACCATTCTTTTCTATAGATTATTTAACCTCAATCCATGTATCATATTGGATGGATATCTAACATAGAGGGCACTGCTTGAGAGAGAGAGAGAGAGAGAGAGAGAGAGAGAGAGAGAGAGAGAGAGCGTGTGTGTGTGTGTATACGTGTGGGTATCTTCTTAAGCACCCATCCCTTGCTTTAAGGTTGGATCCTAATTGCTACTGATCAATTTAAGTAATCTTTAATTTTCCACAGTTACTGATTTAGGGATGGGCATATGACGTTTTTTTTTTTTTCTGGGGAATGAGATGAAAAGGGGATTTATCAAGTTTTCTTGGAAGGGAAGTTAATAGCCCTCCTGGAAGGTAATGAGAATCCAACTGTAGATGTCAGTGAGAATGCATGTCATCATGATTTCAACTGGCAGACATCCTAGGAACATGAAGATTGAATTTAGAATGGAGCCAGTATGATGGATGATCGAACCAAAAGATAGAAAGAAATTGTCAACTTGAATACATTATTGATCTCTGAATCAACCAACCTTAAAGCTTTATCTCCCTCTAACTTCATTTATGTTAACCAACATGTGTCCTATTATTTAAGGAAATTTGTATTTTTTTCTGTTACTTGCACCTGAAATCATACAACACATATATTCCAGAGAAAGGAGGTAGGCTGTATAAAGACACAGTGGTGAGAATAAGCTATGCACATTTTGGGAACAGCAAAGATGGTACCATCAATTTGTAAAAGAATAAAGCTGAAGTTAAGAGGTTCTGGGCACTGATAAGAAAGAGGCAATGACTGCAAATGTAAATGGTTTAAGAGGATGGAAGCCCAGTTTAATGGAATTAAAGTATGCAAGGTGTCAAGATAAAGGATAATGCTAGAATTTAAGGTATAGAGAAATTGTCTTGCCAAGGTGAAATTTTCCAATGACCTTGGGGGTCTGATAAGGGTGTAGGTTAATGGCAGAGCTGGAGAATGAGGGAGTGATTGATATTGCCAAATGGTTTATGAGACATAAGACAAAAATAGCTTCTCCTGGAAAGGGCTTCAGGGAAAAGATCATTCCCAAAGAAGATTTATTTCAGTTGAGGCCAATAAATGTAGGCAAGAGAGAATTTTGTAAAAAGTTTGAGTTCATAGGGAAGCTTAGTAAACATGCAATGTGATTTCCAGAGACCAGACTGGAAAAGATTTTCAAGAAAGATAAGACTTGGGTAAGTCAAAGAAAAAGAAGAAAAACACCCACCTATACACACACACATACACACACACACACACACACACACACACACACATACATACATACAGGCAGTCCTTGGATTACAGACAAGATACATTCCTGCAAAAGTCTTTAGGTTGGATTTGTACGTAACTCGGATTCCTGATAAACAGTGCATATTTGGTAATAATAATAATAACAACAATAACAATACTATAATGGCTCATATGTGGAAATAGAATGTGGTGTAATACTGTAATAATAATAATAATAATACCCCTATACTGTAATAATATGTTACAGAAACTATTGTGTTATTTCTTTTAATTCAAACAAACAGAACATACAAACTCATACAAAAAGTTTAGGTAGGAGAGAGGAGAAATTTCAAAAAAGAATATTCAAGGTTAACACTCGCCTAATGCTGCATCAGTGTGTTTCTTACTGAAAGGGGCATTTGAGCCAAGAAGGTAGCTAGCATTAGTCAGAAGGTGATGATGGAGATGGTGCTGGAGAGGATGGAGTGGGTGCTAGAGAATCAGGATGTGATTCTGTTGCTGGAGGAGGGGAGGTGACCACTGAAGTCAGTTTCTTGAAAAAGGTATCTAGGGTTGTTTGCACAACCTTTTTCTTTTTTTCATCATAAACGGGCTTGGAACAGTTGATGTTCCCACTAACTGCACTGTAAACCTTTGTAAACCACTCAATGTTAGGATCTTCTCTGCAAGCTTAGCAAATCCTGCTTCAATGAGATGAAAGGCTTCAGCTAATTCTTTTGTTATAAACTTTCTTGGCTCTAGATCTTTTGATTCCCCGTGTTCTTGTGTTTCTATCAGTTGCTTCTCTATCTATCAGACTAGCCACTAGTGTAAAGATGCTGTGCCAACGAATTGCTTACACCATGCAGGTTTTTTTTACGTGCACAGAAGGGAAGAAACCAGTTTCCAAATTATTAATTTAATTGATTAGTTATAAATTATCCATATGGGGAAACTTGGGAGCCAGTTTGCAAGTATGGAATGCCATAAGTCGGGTCTTCCATAACCTGTATACTCATGCATACACACATACACACACTATATACATAAACATATATGTTACTAAAACAGTGTGTGTGTGTGTGTGTGTGTGTGTGTGTGTGTGTGTGTGTGTGTATTTAACGTAGGACAATCAGTGGGGAGCACTAGCGAGGATTAAGGGGATATGAGGCACGGAGGGAAGAGCTGACTTTGAAATAGTATGTAACACTGTCATTTCAGTGAAAGCTGAGTTTTGGTTGTTCCCAGGGCATGAAGATATCGGCAAACAGTTTTTCAAAGAGAAATATATGAGGAGACAGTTATGGAAAATCCAAAGAATTCCTTGGTCAACTGTGCAGTGGACTGAATTAGTCTCTTGAATAGTGCAGAAGTAGCAGGGGCCTCAATAGTTGGGTGAACTCAAAATGGTTGTTCCTCCCACCCCACCTCCAAGAAATGATAACTTTTTGTACAGCATTAGATCCCAGGAAGAGTCATCAGCCACCTCAAAACGATTTGAAGCTTCGGTCTCTAAATGGAGCATATAGCATGTTTTTAATGGCAGACTATGCCCTTTTGAAATAGGTAAGATAACTAAGGAAGGAAAACAAGCTTTTCAAACAATTAGCAGTACTTGGACAAAAAATTATTTCCCTTTCTTGGTTATCTTACCTATTTGTCAAGTGGACAGAATATCTTAGTACATGAGTAAGTTTTTCTTCAAAGATGTTGATAAATAAATATTCTTCTCTATGAAAAATGTGTGTTTCAAATCTGCTTAAAGAACTAGCCTTTTTTCTTTACGAAGATCATGAAACTGCATGATCATATAAAAAGAGTCACGGTTTAAGGTTAGTTTATTGAGTGAAAAGAACACACACACACACACACACACACATATATATATATATATATATATATTTTTTTTTTTTTTTGAGGCAGAGTCTCACTTTGTCACCCCGGGTAGAGTACAGTGGCGTCATCATAGCTCATTGCACCTTCCAACTCCTGGGCTCAAGTGATCCTCCTGCCTCAGCCTCCTGAGTAGCTGGGAGAACAGGCACACACCACAACGCCCAGCTAATTTTTCTATTTTTTGTAAGGCAGGGTCTCCCTCTACCTCAGGCTCATCTTGATCTCCTGAGATGAATAAATCCTCCTGCCTACTAGAGTGCTAGGATTATAGGCGTGAGCCACAGTGCCCAGACAGAAAAGAATATATTTTATTATGTACTCACATCTAGGAAAAACTACAAATTACTATAATCCAAAGAAGCACATTTTATAAGAAGAATTACATCAACAAAGATTTTTGGTATAGATTCAAAATTTGGGGATATTAAATACTTGACATATATTTTACAGAATAGTTTTCTAAATAAAAGAGATAAGTGACATATTAAAGAAAAATCTTGCTAAAATAAAGGTATTTCTAGAAAGTTCTGTTTCACTATATTCTAGCTTTTGCTTTTAATTATAATTATGCTGTTATCATTGGCTCAAATATCTTCTCTTTGTCTGTGAATCTATGAAATATATACCAATTTCTCACAGCTTATTTTAATTTTGTTTTCTCTTTGAAATTATCCATAACTATTTCTGTTCTTAGTGGCTTCATCTACCTATAGGTTCTGCATCAATCCACTTAGCACCGAATTATGCCTTGCTTTGCTTAATATTTTTCCAACCTAAATGTACCAACCTATTAACATCTTTTTTAACTGCAAATATTTTATGTGCAGAAACCTTATCTTAGCTAGATTGTGCCTGTTTCTTTAACTCTGTAGGGAAATAATAGTGATTTGCCTCCAAGGAGTCTTACGAGGATGAAACGTGATGATGTATATAAAACTTTTACCATAGTGAATCTCACCAAGAAAGTCTAATAAATGCTAGATATGTTAGTAGTGGTAATGAAAACAATCTAATTAAACAAATTTAAACTTTTAAAATTGTATAATAATAATAATCATCTGAACTTTTTGGAATTTTTATATAATATTTATGATGTATACATATACACACACACACACACACACACACACACAATATTGTAACTCTTAAAAAAATTCCTAACACTCAAGTTGCATGTGCACTCATTAAATGATTTGGGGTTTGCCATTGGTTTCTTACTGGGCAGTGCTACTTTACAATTATACATACAGTAGCTCAAATAAAGTCAGCCTACACTTCTTTTGAAATGCTGGGAGAAATGACCCAGAATTATTCATTAGTGATACTTTCCTTTATATCCTATTGCTCTCCTTGATTCAAACTTGAAAGCAGTTTAGGATACTATTTTTTCCAGTAGTGGCAAATGCCTCTGATTCCTGGTGATTCTCTGATCAAATCAGT
>RJWJ010005564.1:0-67528 GCA_004363605.1 Indri indri | reverse complement strand
GACCAGCCTGAGCAAGAGCGAGACCCCGTCTCTACCAAAAATACAAAGAAATTAACTGGACAGCTAAAAATATATATATAGAAAAAAAATTAGCCGGGCATGGTGGCGCATGCCTGTAGTCCCAGCTACTCGGGAGGCTGAGACAGTAGGATTGCTTGAGCCCAGGAGTTTGAGGTTGCTGTGAGCTAGGCTGACGCCATGGCATTTGCCCCAGGCAAGAGAGTGAGACTCCGTCTCAAAAAAAAAAAAAAAGACCTTACAGTAGAACGGGCATGAAGAAAGGGAAAGACGGAGATCTGTATAACTTAGCAATAGCATAAAAATTCAACTATGCGGCACGGTATACAAGCCCATCTTTACACCTTTATCTCCTGACAACCCCATTGTCCTCCCAGATACTTACCCAAGAATTTCTTGCCACTTATATATGCTATTCACTCTTACTGGCATGTCTCAGCTCAAATTATAAATAACCACTCTGTGAAGTCCTTCCTGATTACTCCAGGCATGCATTCCTCCACACTACCAAAGTATTGCATATGTAACACCTACCAAACCACTTAATATTCTGTATTGCCATTGCTTACACTAGGTCTTTGCCACACAGTGAAGTTCCTCAAAATCACAGACTATCTCTCTTTTTTTTAATACTAGCAGTGCCTGGCACAGAGGGGGTCCTCAAATACGGTTTGGGTTTTTTTTGAGACAGGCTCTCACTCTGTTCCTGGGGCTAGAGTGCACTGGCGTCATCATAGGTCACAGCAACCTCAAACTCCTGGGGCTCAAGGGATCCTCCTGCCTCAGCCTCCTGAGTAGCTGAGACTACAGGCGCATGCCACCACGCCCAGCTAATTTTTCTAAATTTTTCTATTTTTTGTAGAGACAGGGTCTCACTATATTGCTCAGGCTGATCTCGAACTCCTGGCCTCCCAAAAGTACTAGGACTACAAGTGTGAGCAACCACACCTGACCAAATATGTTTTAATAATATAAATGAGTAAGTGACTATAAGGTTTCCAGCCTTGAGACGAACAGGATGATGATGTCATCATTAACAGAAGGAAATGCACATTTAGCAATAAAAGAGATGGGCTCAAAATGGAAACAATGTTACATTTTAAGTGAATATGACAAAGGTAGTAGAGAAGCCGGTTAGCAATTAGAATTTACTGGTCCATGCTGGGTGCAGTGGCTTACAACTATAATCCTAATACTTTGGGAGGCTGAGGAGGGAGGACTGCTTGAGGCCAGAAGTTTGAAACCAGCCTCAGCAACATAGTCAGACTGTGTCCCTACAAAAAATAGAAAAATTAGCTCGGTGTGGTGGCGTGTGCCAACAGTCTGGCTACTCCAGAGGCCAAACCAGGAGGATTCCTCAAATCCAGGAGTTTGAGGTTGCACTGAGCTATGATGATGCCGCAGCACTCTAGCACAAGTGAAAGAGTGAGACCCTGTTTCCAATTTATTTTTTTTTTTTTAGGACAGGGTCTCACTCTATTGCCCAGGCTAAAGTGCCATGGCCTCCAGCCTAGGTCACAGCAACCTCAAACTCCTGGGCTCAAGCCATCTTCCTGTCTCGGCCTCACAAGTAGCTGCATGTGCCACCGTACCCGGCTAATTTTTTCTGTTTTAGTTGCCCGGCTAATTTCTTTCTATTTTTAGTAGAGACGGGGTCTTGCTCTTGCTGAGGCTGGTCTCAAAATCCTGACCTCAAGCTATCCTCCTCCCTTGGCCTCCCTGAGTGCTAAGATTATAGGCAGGAGCCACCACGCCCAGCCCAAAATAAAGAATTTTTTTTTAAAAAAATGTCTTGGTCTGGCCAGGCGTGGTGGCTCACGCCTGTAATCCTAGCACTCTGGGAAGCCAAGGTGAGCGGATCGTTTGAGCTCAGGAGTTTGAGACTGAGCAAGAGCGAGACCTGTCTCTACTAAAAAAATATATATATATAAAAAAACTAGCTGGACAACTAAAAACATAGAGAAAAAAATTAGCTGGGTATGGTAGCGCATGCCTATAGTCCCAGCTATTCGGGAGGCTGAGGCAGGAGGATCGCTTGAGCTCAGGGGTTGGACGTTGCTATGAGTGAGGCTGACGCCATGGCACTCTAGCCCAAGCAACACAGTGAGACTCCGTCTCAAAAAAAAAAAAAAAAAATTTCTTGGTCTGAAGCTAAGAAGTTAGGTCAGAGAGAGTTTCACACAACAGAGAGCAGTAAAGTGAATCAATGAAAATAGATAATAAGACTGCAGAGAAAGAAGAAAAAGAGTAAACATTCAAAAAAGTACTGTTTAAAGAATAGTGGTCAAAATGCTGCAAATACAGCAGGGTAAGTTAAAAAAGGTCTCATTTGTGACTTATGAAAGAACAATTTAAGCAGAGTAGGATATAGAAGCCAAACTACAGAGCATTAAGGAGAGGTAAACAAAGCAGATGACATTTTCCAGAAATTCACCAGAAAGGGGAACAGGGAACAGTTACTTTAAGGGTTACAGGATAACAGAAGATTCCTTCACAGTAAGATGCCACCATGGTTTTAGGAAGAAAAAGTGACGCAGTGGAGGGAAGTAGAGAAAGAAGAACCCAGAGGGAAAGAAAGACCAATTAACAAAACAAGGTCACCCAGCAAGGAAGAGGAAGTCAGACAGAGAGCAGAACCTGAAAGGTCTACACCTTTGAGGATCAATTTTCTTCTGAGAGGAAAAAAGGCAGTAGAGAACTGCTGGGATGATGATGGGTAGAGAAGAGCAGGGAACCTGTGAGGAATCATTGTTTTCTCAGGCACCAACACTATAAGCCTTAGACATCTACACTCATGTCTCTCCTTCATTCCTCAAATCCAGGCTCCAATGTTTCCTCCAGTGGGGTCGCCAATTCCAATTTTCACCCTTTGAAACAGTCTTTTAGATTTATCCCCTTTCTTTCTAGTACTGATTACGCTCAAGTCCCAGTCTTAATTACCACTGCAACAGACTCCTACATCCTAACCTTGCCTTAATCTCACCCAGCCAGTCTTCCAAACATAGATTTCATCATTATCACTTCTCAGCTAAAATCCCTCAATGGCTCCCAGTTCCTATCACATCAATACCAAATGGTTCAGTCTAGGTTTCTAGGCCCTATTATTTGGCTACATTCATCCTACCCAAGCAACCCCCAACAATTATCCTCTGAAAATACTATGTTCATTTAATTCTCCACATCCAAAGTACCCTTCTAAACCTAACAAACCCAATCCAGCCACGGCCAATTCAAGTCCCACTTCTTTACTGAAGCCTCAACTGCTCTAGGTTTCGTTCATCTCTCCACTCGATTCCTCAAACATCCATGGTATCATATATATGTCGAACCATCCTGAAGCTGGCTACATTCTAAAAACTTTGAGGATCACGAATTCATGAATATAACTATAGTATAAATTCTTCATAAAAATATCTAAGTGAGGAAGACCAGAAAACAAACAACTGCTCTAAATCATCCTAGTAGTGACAAATCCAAGAGTTACCTCAGACACAGGCAAAGGTATCAGAGACCTTTCAGAAGTCAGCAAAGCAAGCCAAGGGTATTCACTTAATTATACGACTTCAAGTTTGACCCCAGTGATCTCAAGTGCCATGAAAGCTAACCTATTTCTTCTATGTCATCTCTTTTCACTACAAGGCTAGGAAGACCCAATGAGACAATACAGACCAAAGTACTTAACAAACTCTAAGCTATTGCCTATTTAAACTTGGGGTTCTGGGGACAAACTTTCCTTTAAGATTTTATCAAACACCTACTATGTACAAAGCACAAAGGCCTTGTATACTGGGAGGAATCAGAAGGTATCAACTCAGTTAAATATGAAAGCACCAGGTCAGGATTATAAACTAATGACAATCATTTCGCATCACTGTTCACAGAAAAAAATAAAGAGCACATGAGGGTAAACTGAAGAGGCTGCTCATTTATGACAGGAATCAAACAGTCTGCTTAGAGCTAGATAAACGAAACAACAGAAAATGTGATCTTGATTTATGCATCTTTCTCTAATTCTATACAGGGGTCTACAACCCTAATAATCACTCTTACCCACTGCCAAGAGATTCTTATTCTACCGTAACATTACAGAGAGAATAAGAGACATACAGAATTTGTGCTAAGGATTACCTAAAATTTCCAGCCTTCAGCATAGCATCTATCTATACCTACTCCATAGATGAACTTAAAATCAACCATGAAGTTAATACTATATGGCTACATAGAAGAATTGTTTTTATTTTTTTTTGAGACAGTCTCACTCTGTTGCCTGTGCTAGAGTGCCATGGCATCAGCCTAGCTCACAGCAACCTCAAATTCCTGGGCTCAAGCAATCCTTCTGCCTCAGCCTCCCGAGTAGCTGGGACTACTGGCATGCACCACCATGCCTGGCTAATTTCTCTATACATATTTTTAGTTGTCCAGCTAATTTCTATTTCTTTTTTTTTTTTTTTTTAGTAGAGATGGGGTCTTGCTCTTGCTCAGGCTGTTCTCGAACTCCTGAGCTCAAACGATCGCACACCTCAGCCTCCCAGAGTGCTAGGATTACAGGTGTGAGCCACCGCGCCCGGCCCAAGAATTATTTTTAATTACGCCTTTCCCAAGTTATATTGTCAAGCTAAATTTACATTGAGATTGACCTTCCTTTTTAAATCCTCAGTTAAAAAATATCAAAGGCAAAAATAAAAACCAATAGATTTCAACCACTACCTGGAACCAAAGTCCTGAAAGAATAAACTAGATACTGTTTCTTCAAACCCATTAAGTCTTTGGGAAATTTAGATTTTCTCCCTCAAAAAGTTTTCTACATTTATACAATTTTGTTAACTCCCATTTTAGAAGAATAACATACTGTCTGAAGGCTCCAATATTTTCAATTGTTCTTAAGAGAACCAATACTCCACAACATCTGTTTGATAAGAACCAGATAGGCTTACAATTCCATTTGTATGCTTGCAGAAAAACATCTATCTCCATTCTCAGACTTAAATTTGTATGTGAAAACAAAGACAAAACTACACATATGTAAAATAAACTTCAACGTGAACTCAAGAATTTGTCTAAGCTGCTAACAGGTATTCAAAACAGCCTATCCACCATAATATATATCTAGGACAATACAGACCCAAGATAACCATTGAGCCTAATTTTTTAAATCTGCAGTTGCCAAGCTAAGAAAAGAAGGAGTACTAATGCATATTTAAGATATGAATCAACACACAAAAAGTGTGACACACCCACATTCTCCCTCTGTAACTTTAATCAACAGCAGGGATATACAGTAAAGTGAATGTTTAGGCACTTAAAACAATCACCATGTACTGTAAGTTTTTCTTATAAAACCTTTACACGGTACTTCTGAGGCATTTGCTGGCAAAAATAAATGAATAAATCCTGTTTGGTGACATTACCAGTGACCATGTGTTTGCACAGAAACAAAATCAGGGCCGGGCGCGGTGGCTCACGCCTGTAATCCTAGCACTCGGGGAGGCCAAGGCGGGTGGATCGCTCAAGGTCAGGAGTTCGAGACCAGCCTGAGCAAGAGCGAGACCCTGTCTCTACTAAAAATAGAAAGAAATTATCTGGACAGCTAAAAATATACATATACAAAAAATTAGCCGGGCATGGTGGCGCATGCCTGTAGTCCCAGTTACTCGGGAGGCTGAGGCAGGAGGATGGCTTGAGCCCAGGAGTTTGAGGTTGCTGTGAGCTAGGCTGCCGCCATGGCACTCTAGCCCGGGAAACAGAGCCAGACTCTGTCTCAAAAAAAAAAAAAAAAAAAAACAAACACAAAATCAAAATCAAATATCTAAAGCTGAAAGAAATCTTACAGCAATCAAATACCTTCGGAATTTAGAAGTGATGAAACTGAAGCTAAGAGAAGTCAACTGATTATAATAGCTAACTAGAGAAGTCAAGAAATTCTGCATAAATTCAAATAAAAAAGAACGTTATCATTCACCGCCCTCTAATACTACATAGCAATGCTGAAAACAGCAAGTCAAATTAGATTTTCTCCATTTCTACGTACACATATATGTACATACACCACACAACACATATACTTCAAAACTTAAAACTACTATAGTCCCAGCTACTTGGGAGGGTTAGGGAGGAGGATCACTTGAGCCCAGGAGTTCGAGGCCAGCCTGGGCAACATAGTGAGACTGCTGTCTCTTTTAAAAATAAAAAAACTTTAACTAGAAAACGTTCAAGAGCTGATGGTGACAGTTATCAAAAGCATAGGATGCTTGCTCTACATTCAGAAAAAATAGCCTAACTTAAATTTTGACTGATGTCCAGAAAGCCTTCTCTCAGCCACTTTCAATCTGTGCTCAAAACGCACTTCCACCTGCAGCAACAATCAACTCATCAACTAATGAATAACCCATGTTTTATACAGAAACAGGACTCCAAGAAATAAACTGGTTCATCAGCACTCACGATACTCGCAGGTCAAAGCCTTTTTTTTTTTTAAAGCTAATGAAATATATATCTCCATCTTGAAAAATCAATGAACCAGTCAAATACCCTTAAAAGTTAAACACTTAACCAGTCCTCAATGGAGAGATGCTTAGGAAAAGCTGAAAAGAACCAAACTCATCCAGCAGAGAGAAATTTAAAAATCGAAGTAAAATTTTCCCCCAAAATCTCATCTATCATTAGCAACAGGCTTTCAGCTGTGAACTGATAAGCAACCAAAAACAAATTTCGCACAAGTTTCCCTTAAGTGGCCTGTAGATACACATCTATGTATATATTTAAGTTGTACCAAAAACTGCTTACAAATGGCAATTCCTGTGAAGTAGATGATGATGAAGTTCCAGGTAATTCTAGCATGTTTCCTAATGTACTGGTACTGGAGTCTGGATCATCCTGAAAAGATAAATTTATTGAGTTTAATTGCTCTTCTATGGTAATGTTTGTATCGCCTAGTGAAAAAGGGGTTGGGAGAAGGGCTGCTTTTTCATTGCTGCCGTCCACTTCATTTCTTTGCTTATTTTTCTGTGTTTCAGTTTGAGAAGCTAATGGCAAGAATGGCGATTTGACTGCACCGTGTCTACTCTCTGGTGTGCTGTCTTGTTCACTTCCCATGGCCATTTTTACACCATTCTCTGATTTAGGCTCATAATTGCAGGTGGCATTGGTCTGAGTTTCCTCATAGATCTCCTCTATACTCTCATCCTCTGTGACTGGCTGTTTTGGGTCCATTTCAGAATCTACATCTGTATCGTCCACACAAGTAAAATTCTCAAAGTGCAGAAAGCCATTCTTGATAGTCTTTGTTACTTTTACCTGGAGTTCAGGGGAGTTATTACAAGAGAGTTCCTGTTTCATAGCAAGTGCTGTAGGACCACCAGGACTCAAGGAAGTGCAAACAATTGGCGACTGAGCTCTTGAATCACTTTTTTCAGGGTCTTGAAAGGATTCTGATCCATCAGCAGACCCATTTAAATACTCTACATTGATCATGGAGGCCAAATCCTGTAGTCTCCGCAGTGGAATGTAACAAGATGGAGAATCTTGTCCATAAGCATTTTGGGATGTTCCACTGGCAGTCGATAACTGCATAGTACACCCATTAAGTGGCTCAGAAAAATTGGATTGACCATTACCGAAAGGGCTGTCCTTGTCTTCAGGCGCATCTAAATTCACTGGATTGGAAAAGGGCAGCAGACAATTTCTTCTAGGTAGTTCACAAGTCTGATCCATCCTGGGCCGGCATCAACCTAGAATCCGAAAACACACCAATTAATCTAATAGGCCATCTGACTCTTCTCTTCAAAATGGCAGCCATTCTCAAGGCCTAGTGGCCTCTGTGCCTTTCTGCTGCACTTCCATGGGCGGAAAAAGTTTCCCCCGACTGAAGATGTAAAAATGGCCTCGGTGAGCCTCCACAAACACCGTCTTCCCGAGCTGGGCAGATCCTGCCACATGGAAACAGCCCATCCCTTTTTCTTCCACTGCAGATTGGTGGACACTTGGGCTGAACTAAAATTAAAATCCCTCTGGCAGTCAAAATTCTCAAATCTCAACCAGGAATCGTCCTTCCCCTCCCCTGCCAGGGGTCCAGTGGCAGGATCTCTGGAAGGGAGGGGGCTGCGGGGTCCGAGGGGGCCTCCCGGACGCTGCACAAAAAGGTACCCCTCCTCCTTCCTGGCTCGCTCGCTCGGGCGCAGCGGTCACAATAGCGCTGCACCCTGCGCCCAGCCAGCGCCGGAGTCTTTGCAGGGGCCGTGCCCAGGCCGCAGACAAGTTGGCCGAGGCGGATGCACCCCGGAGCTCGCCTTCCTGACTGCAGGCCTGCTAGGTCCGCAGCTACAGGGCCCAGAGGCCGGGACGCAGCGGGCAAGAAACAGAGGTGGCGGGCGAAGCCGAGTCAGGGCAGCAGCAGCTGCTTCAGCTTGACAAACATGGCTGCTGCCGACGCCGCCGCCGCCGCCGCCGCCTGCCCCGGCCGCGCTCCTTCCCGCAGACGCGGCCGCACCTCCCGGCCGATCCGATCTCACTCATCAATATTCAACAGCAAGCAAAGTTTGCTGCGAGAGGGCAGCCGGCCCGGTGCTCTCCAGCCAGCTACCTGAGGGGAAGCGGAGGCCGAGGTGCTCGCGGGCGCCCGGCGGGGCACGGGCCGCGCCGGGAGGAAGTTCGCGGCAGCCCGGCCAGCTAGGCCTGAGCCCGGCTGGTAGTGATGGAGGAGGGGGAGGGGGCCACGGCTGCAGCGCCGTCGGCCACCAACCCCGCGCCGCGCCTGGCCCACCCCCGAGCCCCTCACCTCACGGCCACCACCATCTTCCCCGCCCGGCCGCCTCCGCCCTCCTCCTCGCGCCTGCCCGCCGCCCACCCCAGCGCACTAGTTACCGTGCCCCGCGCCCCCTCCCGGGCCAGCTGGGGGGAGGGGGTGACCCTCATTACACTGGGGCGCGAGCGGAGCGGTGGGGAGAGAGAGGAGCCGCTCGCCGCACCCCCCTCCCCCCACGTCTCTCTTCAAGGGAGAAGGCAGCAAGCGCGACCTGCCCCGGCCTATTCCTCCTCCGCCGCCGCCTCCTCCTCCTCCTCCTCCTCACACCCCCACCGCGCGCGCCCCCGCGGCGGCGCGTGCGATCGAGCGCCTCGCGCCGGCCCGCGTGCGACTGGGGCCCAGAGTGCGCGCGCACCCCTTCCCCCACCGTGCGCGCGCGTTCCCTCGCCTCACTCTTCGGGGTTCAGGGCGGGTGAAGTCGGGCTCACGAACGCACTGCCCAATCAGCGGAGCTGCCGCTGCCGCCCCCTCTCATCCCTCCCCCCTGCGGCCGCTCGCGGTCCGGGCCTACGGGCCGGCCTGGCTGCCCGGGCGGGGCCTGAGGCGGGCTCCCCAGGGGCCTCGCGCGCCTCCTAGGAGTGTCGGGGCCTGCGGGCGTCGTGGGTGGCATTCCGATCCCCTCACCTACCTCGGGGCACTGCGCAGGCCCCGGGCTGCACACGGCTCCAGCACCCTACCCGTCTCGAACCCCAACCCAGGCGGCACCTGGCCCGGCTGAGGCCTGTCCGACCGCCCCGCCAGCCCCGCTCCGGCCCGCGTCAGTCCCGGCCTCCATCTTAGGTTACAGCCCAGGCTCCCCATCCACTGGGCACCTGCCCTCAGCCGGCTTGGCTCGGCCCGAGGCCAAGTCAACCCCCCTCCTGCCACAGGGCTCACCTGGGGGCTTGGACTGGGGTCTTCGAGGCCTCAGGCCCCGAGCAGGCGCGACCGCAGGTGAACCCCCTACCCGGCCGCACCCCAAACCCACACCACCACCACCACAGACCAAGCTGAGCAGGAAACAAAATGGAGGCAGCAGCTCGGGTCTGCCTCCCCGAGCCAAGCCTGTGGAGCCCCAGGGCTCCCTCCTGCCGCAGGCTCGACGCCCGCGAGGCAGGGGGCTGACTGGTCCGGGGCGCCGCAGGCAGCCGCCCTACTGCAGCGCAGACGGGCTGGGAAGTCGGCCTTACGCTCCCCACAGCCCCTCACCCACCACCCCTTCCCTTCCTCCTCCCCCCATTCCTCTCCCTCCCCCTTGTCCGGCCGTGCGGGGTGAGCGGCTCCGGGGAGCCGGGTCGGGTTACCCGCCCGGGCACTGCCCGCTCGGCCGTGGCCTCAAGGGGGAATGAAGCCGGGCGACCCCAGCGCTGAGCCCACCCCCCGCACCCGAGCCGGGCTGCAGCCTGACAGCGCGCCCGCACCTTGGCCTGCCGCCGTGCAGCCCCCGCCCAGTGAGGCCGAATCTCCAGCCTTGCACCGCCGAGACGAAGCTCCCGCACCACCCCCGAGCCCAAGGGTCCTCGCTGCCTCGGGCGGGGCGAGGGGAGCCCTGGGGGAGGGGTCCACTAATCCCTGCACCTCCTCCCGCGCCTAGGCTGGGTCTGGGCCTGGCAAGGGGGATCGGGCAGCGGGCGCTGGCGGGCGTGGGTAGGTGCGTGCGCGCCGGGCAGGGGGCCGGGACGGGCCGCGTCTCGCACCGCAGACGCTGCAGTTCTCGGCACCCAGGCAGATGGCCCTCTCGTGCCACCGCCGCCCAACGCAGGCCGCGGGGCTCGGCAGCCCGGCTCCCCAGGGAGTGCGCGCCTTGCCCCTGCAGGTCGGGCTTCGGGACCCCAGCGGAACTGCGCTGGGAGAGGGGACCGCCGGTCGGGCTCGGCCAAGCCTTCTGACCCAACCCCCAGTCAGGGGCGCCCTTCTTTCGGGCGGCCGGGACCTCACGGCCTGCACCCAGCACCAGGGCCCCGCAGCACCGACCTAGCGCTGTCGCGGCGCGTCCACTACGCAAAGACAGCGGAAGGGCAGATCGCAGAACCCAAGCTGGGTCTGATCCTGTGACTCCAGCCCCCCAGCCCCTTCTCCCAGCCTGGACCCCCGTCTCCCCCTGGACCTTGTCAAGCTCACCTCAGGAGCTACTTGTTCCCTAGGGGGGTAAGCGCATCCTCGCTGTTAAGAGAAAGCCACAATCAACCGCCATAAAAATTCCACCTCCTCCAGAAAGCCTTCTGTGATTAGATTTGGAGTTAACTCCATCTCAAAGCTGAGAGCACCGCCCTCGAAGGCCACGTGACCACTAGGGCTTAGTAAATGTGCATAGTTATTGCCCCAGTGGAGTGTTTACCGGCAGCCCTGTGTTAACCGTGAGCCCACCTGGGAGAAACGCCACTTTTGACGTTTCGCTGTGCAGTGTCAGTGCTGGGCTAGCTAAACCCCACCCTTCCCCTACCCAGTAACCCGCCCCAGCAGGTATGGAGCTCAAGATGCGCCCATTCTTTCCTCTCCAAGGCCGCAGTCCAATGATGGAGACTCCCAGCTAAACAGACCCTTAGCACACCCCGCACAAGTGCTGGATGCAGGCCTTTCGGAGACAGCAAGTGGGCTTCGTTAAAGGAAAAGCACTTGCTGGAACCAGAGTGATGTGAGGGCTGTGATCCCAGGGGGACTCTTTCTTAAGATAGCCTTAAGATTCCCAGGTGCAAAGTCAGGTTGGCAGTTTTTTATGTGCTAGGGTCAGCCAGAGAAGAGTCTAATCTATACCCCAGGGTCCTGCCCTTTTGTTCTGCTAAGAAGTCAGCCCTAATATCCCCAACTGGGCAATTCAACGGGGAAGCTCTGACTGGTTCCTTCTTCACACCTAATCATTTGACCCGATCATTTCTGACTGAGAGTCACTCCTCTGCCAATTGCCCCAATTCATCATGGTTCCTCCCAGTCTTTACTTTCACAATAACCATCCTGAAAGCCTGGAAGCTGCCACTGGATGGCCTTGAACAAGTCACTTAACAGCCCCAAGCCTCGGTTTCCTCACCTGTGGCTTCCGATGCACAGGGCAGTTGTGAGGATCCTGTAAGGTAAAGGGAAGTGTTAGCAGCCTCCACTTACATTTAGTTACAGACCAAGCACTTGAATGCTGAAATATAGTCCTTTGCTTCATTCAGCAACCACTTCCTGCATTCCAGGCAGTGTGCTGGATGCTAGGGAAACAAAGGATGAGATGCTGGCCTCAGGAAAAGACAGCTAAATAAATGTGCTCAGGAGTGAGACAGTTCCTTCCAAAGCTGACTTCTGACCATCACGCCCTTGCAGAACACCTCTCTCCAACCTCCCAGCTCCCCTGGAAGAAGAGTGAGGGCCAAAGGGGGACTGGTAGCTGGGGATGATCTGGTTGCTTCCAGGTCTGGGGGAAAAGACTTGAACCCTAGGGTAAACCTCTCAGACTTCCCTGGGATGACCCCTGAGGGCCCTCCCTGCCTTTTAGAGTAGATCTTGGCTATAGAGGCCTCAAGCACAACAGCCCCCTCTGTAGCCTCCCCATCCAGCAGGCCCTGGCTGAGCTAGTGGGTGCCATCACTAAATTGAGGATATCCACAGGGCCGTATGTTCTCACAAGGACACTGATTCCTGAAGCAGGGGAAGAAGGGATAGGGCTGTGTCCCTGCAGGGTGGGGCTGTGGGATGCACACCTAGTTCTTCTCTAGATGAGTGTCTCAGCTCAGGGACCTTTTCTGAGCCTGTGTCTTCCATCCTTAAGACGGAGAGAAGAATCAATAAATACTTGCTGAGTTTGTGCCATGTATTGGACACCAGGTGAGGCATTTGACACGCAATTCCTTTAACCCTTCACCAGCCCTGTGAAAAATTGAAGTCCAAGAGAATAAACCCTTATACAAGGTCTTGGAGCCTCAGCTCTCACCTGGTGTGATGGGCTTCACATCCCTTGCTCTTAGCTTGCATACCCTGCACATACTGTCTGTGGAAAACCCAGCATGCTGGCTCACACGCAGGCATTCCAAAATTTGAATGTTGGGCAAAGTGAGATTACCTTAGCCTGAGCTTCCTTATTTATAAATGATAGTTACTGATAATTCCCACCCTGCTGGAATAGATACCTGTTGGGACATTTGGCCAGTGTACAGTGACCTCTTTTTTCTTAGAACTGCCCCCTTTTCATCCATTAATTCAATAGACATTTGGTGGATGCCACCTCACAGCCTTGGGAAAGGCAGGCAGACAACAGGAAAGCGGAGAGCAGAGTGCTGAGAGTAGTGGGGGGGGGGGAGGTATGGTGGGAGGGGCTGGATGTCCCCCGGAGAAGACCCGGGGGCAGTCCCTGAGGAAGTAACATCCAGAGGGAGTGCTGAAGGATATTCAGCAATGGCCAGGAAAGGAGGGGAAGAGGCAGAGATTCCTGCAGAAGAGCCGGAGCAACCCCAGGCTTCGGAGGAACTGACCACAGGTGGGAGGTGCCATAGGCTAGTGCAGGTGCCAGGGGAGGTGGTGAGAGCAGTAAGAGGCTCAAGTGAGAATGCGCATGACCACAGGGGCCTGGCCGTGCAGCACTGTATTGGTCAAGTTGAAGCACTGAGGCTTTATCTGGAAGACAGGGAGCCATGGAAATTTAAGGAGAAAGATAATGACATGATTGCACCTGACCAATAAAAAACTCACTCTTCCATCAGTGTCCAGGAGAGAGTGGTTCCTCCCCTGGAAACACAACCCCAGTAAGGACCCTGCCTCTAGGATGTGCTGGGATTGTCTTGTTCCAATAACAGTTGTGGCTTATCCCCCTCTGTGCCAGCTACTCTCCAGGACATGCTCTCATTTAATCCCATGAGACGGGCACTATTGTTATCCCCATCTTCTAGAAATGAAGCAAAACTTGCCCAGAGCCAAATTCCCAACCCTTAACTCCCAGTTCAAGCTCTCTGTTCCCACTGGACAGAAGCAGCATCTGCTTTCTGACTAAATAGCCAGATCTTGGGGGAGGCATGGAGGCCTTTGGTAATTAATCCCAAATGTAGCTGGTGAACACCATGACCAGCCCTTCTGATGGGTCCAGGAGCTGTGTCCTTCCTATCCCCACCCAGGAGTTTCCCCAAAACTGAATCAGGCTTCAACTTAAGATCAGGGAAGGCTTGGTGACATCTGAGGCCAGGCAGTTCTCCAGCAAACTTTCCTTCCTGCCCCAAATACCACGGTTCTGTCTGCTAACCTAACCCTGTACCCCCAGCTCCAGCCCCAAGGACTCAAGCTTCCATCTTCAAGTTTTCCTCCTCTCAAGCCTCTTTCCAAAGTAGCCACTAATCCCTGCCCTTCTGCCGTTATCACTTCCCCCAGCTGCCCAGTGCTAGGACATGTCACATTCTATCCAGCCTGTGCTCATACTGTTCCCTCTGCCTTTTTCCCTAATGGTCAGGCAGACTCCTATTCATCCTTCAGGGCGCTTCAGAATACTCCTCCTCCCAGAGATCTTCCCTGATCCCATTCCTACAGGCAGCCATTTTTTCCTGAAAGAGCCCTTGTATTAACTAATGGCTTCTAAATCTGGTTCCAGCCAGTTGGAGAGCCACTTACAACAAGGCTTAGGGCATACACTTCTCTTACCTCCAGTGACCAAGGACTGTGAGGCTTGGAGTGAGTGCTCCAGAAACATTTCCTGACACCCGATCTATCCCTTCTCCTCCTCTTCAAGCCTGTGTCTCCATCAGACAGAATTGTGGTTCAAATTACTGGCTAAACGAATTATGCAAAACTTACACCCTCCCCAAAAGGATTCAGGATGTTTGGGAACAGCCAGCGGGCCAGGAAAATAGCTATACCTTCCGCCTGCATAAAAGTTACCATTTACAACTCACCCACCCACACCTACCCCATTATCTCCCTTCAAAGAGAAGATATTATCCAAGTTTACAGATGAAAGCAGAGGCTGAAAAGAGCCAGTGAAAAACCCTGCTCTGGCTAGTGGGCACAGAGTTTGTACCCAGTAGCTGCTCAATGAATGCTAAAGGGAGGTCAGGTAAGATAAAGGTATGATAAGAGTATGGATACTGGTTTGGTGAACTGCTAGGAAACCTTTCAGGGGTGCAGTGGGTTGGGGAGTGAATAAGAGGTAAAGAAACAGGAAGTGTGGAGAGCAGTGGCTGGTCTTCCAAATATTTGATCAAATACCCCTTTAAAGAATGTTGAGAAAATATGCATATAACCCACCATACATTTGAAAGTTGACATCTAGTTTTGTTTTTTTAAAATCATACGTTGGAAATAATATAATTTCCAATGTACTCTATGTGTACTTTACCAAAACCTGGGAGCTGTAGATTCAGCTAGTTCAGTTTACAGAAAGCATGTCTAAAATGGCAAAGTCAGGCCCCATCCTCAAATCCCTCAGCCATCTCAGACTGACTTTCCATCAGAAAAGATAGGACTTCATTTCTCAATTCAAACTGGTGTTAATAAGGACACATAGACACACACACACACACACACACACACACATTCTAATTCTAGGATAGACAAACAAGGTAGAGCTCTGCTGAGTTTGCTGAGTAAGGCCTGGGGAGCTCTGCTGGCTCTCCCAGCACCCTCTCTCCTGGGGCACCCCTCCTCACCTTCCAGAGAGATCCATCTGGGCCAGATGTGGCTTTTCTCTTCTGAATGGGAAATCCCCAGGAAGGGGACCTGGAAGAGGTGCTTTCTCAGGCAGACCCAGGAGGACATAAGGAAGTTAAAAATCTGGGAATTTGTTCTCTTAACTCTAACCTGCTTAGAATGATCTGGAAAATCTTCACATCCCCCAGGGGAAAAGCTTAAGCAAAAACTGGAATTAGAAAACAAGGCTGCATAGAACAAAGGCAGCTGTCCTGACAGGGGTTAGTGGTGGAGGGTTTTTTCTAAAGGGCCTATATATATAAGGGCCACCTCAGGGCCTGGGTTTGCTGTTCCCCTGCTTGGAAGACGCCCCTCCCAGCTCTCCTCAGGACTCCCTCTGTCAATCAGCTCAAGAATCCTCCTCAGACACCCCTCCCTGGTCCCTCCCCCACCTTGAGGAGCCCCTATCAGATCCTAGTCACTCTATCACATCTTCCTGGTGAATTGGCTTACAGCTATTACCACTCTCTGAAATTACCTGATGTTTTTCCTATTTATTTCTTTATTTCCTTTTTATTGAGATATAATTCCCATACCATCAAATTCACACTTTTCTTTTTTTTTTTTGTTTTGAGACAGAGTCTCACTCTCTTGCCTGGGGCGAGTGCCATGGCGTCAGCCTAGCTCACAGCAACCTCAAACTCCTGGGCTCAAGCAATCCTCCTGCCTCAGCCTCCCGAGTAGCTGGGACTACAGGCATGCACCACCAGATTATAGGCTTGAGCCACCGCGCCCGGCCCAAATTCACACTTTTAAAGTGTATAATCCAGTGGTTTTTAGTATAGTCATACCATCCTAAAAAGAAACCCCATGCCCCTCAGCAGTCTCTCTCCATTCCCTCCCTTCCCCCAGCCCCTGGCAGTCACTAATCTACTGTGTCTCTGTGGACTTGCTTATTCTGGACACTTGCATGCATGGAGCTCATGCCCTCTTGTGTCTGGTTTCTTTCACTTATCGTGATTTCAAGGTTCAAACAGGCCGGGTGCAGTGGCTCACGCCTGTAATCCTAGCACTCTGGGAGGCCGAGGCGGGCGGATTGTTTGAGCTCAGGAGTTCGAGACCAGCCTGAGCAAGAGTGAGACCCCGTCTCTACTAAAAATAGAAAGAAATTAGCCAAACAACTAAAAAAAAAATACATATATATATATATATATATATATATAAAAATTAGCCGGGCATGGTGGCGCATGCCTGTAGTCCCAGCTACTTGGGAGGCTGAGGCAGGAGGATTGCTTGAGCCCAGGAGTTGGAGGTTGCTGTGAGCGAGGCTGATGCCACGGCACTCTAGCCCGGACAAGAGAGTGAGACTCTGTCTCAAAAAAAAAAAAAAGGTTCATCCATGTTGGAGCATGTATCAGTACTTCCTTCCTTTCTGTGGCTGAATAATGCTTCCCTGTGGGGATGGACCACATTTGGGCCTAACCAGTGGGCGACCTCCACTCACGACTACATCCCTCCCGGGTGCTGTGGGGGGCAGGGGTACCAGATGAGGAATGCAACAGGGCCAGGGGTGGGAAATATGTTCAGCTTAAAAAAAAATTTTTCCTATTATGATATGTTAAAAACATACAGAAAAGTAAAAAAGAAAAATATAGCCAATACAACCTAGACTCCATATGTGTTAACATTCTGCATATTTGCTTCAGAGACTTTTTTTCTAAGCCATTTCAAAGTTAGTTAAAGACATCCTGATGCTTTTTACCTAAACACTTCTATGAAAAGGAGGACATTCTTCTACCTAACCACAATACCACTTAACAGTAATTTCCTAATATCTAATGCCTTTTCCGTATTCACATTTCCCTAAAATGTCTTTGGTAGATGGATCATACATTGGTCCTTGTATCTTTTAAATCTCTTATAATCTAGACCAGGGGTGGGAAGCCCGTGGGCCTTAAGGCAGTTTCCCCACCCCTGATAGACTGTCCTCCACCTCATGGTTTCTATAACATTAGATTTTTGAAATGACTGGGCCAGTTATTCTAAAAATGCTCCGTTCCATAGCTCTGTGTGTTGGGTGTCTAGTGTGCCAATTTCCTGTGCTGGCGTTGAGAGGTGGCACACTGTGAAGTTATGAGGACAGACTCTTTCCTAGAAGGCCCGGCTTGAACGCCCAGCTCTGCCACTTAATAGCTGTGGTAAAGAACCTCTCTGTGCCTGTGTGATTTCTCTGTAAAGTGGGGTTTTTGAGAGGTAATTCGTAAGCTTAGAACAGTGCCCGGCACCTGGCGTGGCCTCCAATGGTTGTAGTTATTATCCTGGTGAGGCTCAGAGAGGTCAAGGTCTGCCTGCGCTCACAGAGCTGGGACACGGCACCTTCTAACAAGATGTGTACATCCTCGTTGTGTTATAAATATTCTCACCTTATTACTGGGGTTTTCCCTGATATAAATCCCATGGTTTCATATACTCTGTCCTATTACTGTTTCTGTATAGGTTAAATTTACCCTCGTCAGGTCAAGCGAAGGGACTGTGGGGTTGGAAGACTAAAAAGGCCTATGGGCATGTCCTTGTTGACAAACAGCACACATTCTAATAGGGAGGAATAGGAAGAAGCAGCAGCTTTAACACAAGGCCCTGTGTGATAGGACTGTGAGTTCCTCCACGGTAGAAATACCAACAATCACAAAAGTGATTACCAGTGTGTTTTGGGAGCTCACCACGTGCCAGCCAAGGCTTTACAATCTTCACAAAGACACCGAGGTATTAGTAGTCCCATTTTCCAGGTGAGGACCTGAGGTTCAATAAAGTTAAACACCTGCCCTAGGTCAGATGGTGAGCAAGTAATTTCACCTTGGTTTTGTTTGCTCCAAACCTCGTACAACATTGCTTCGGACCAGTGAAGAGAGGGGAACAGGGACAGAGCTGCAGAAGCCTGAGAGAGAGAAGGGGATTTAGCACAAGGACGCTGGGCCCTAGCATCCGGGGCCGGCGGGCGCCTTCCCCTCTGCCGCCCAGCGGAACGGGATAGTGGAAGCCGGGCCTCGGCCTCCCAGCTCCACATCCGCACAGGCCGGGTGAGCGCGCGTGGCGAGCACAGTGCGGGTCGCTGCCGCAGGCCGGGCTTCCACTCGGGACCACATGTGGGGCAGCATTCCTGGGAGGGCGCCCCTGATTGGCCAGCCCGGTCAGGTGGCTGCCGCGGGCCAATCAGCGGCGGCCGGGGGCTTGGGCTGCGCGAGCCTGTCCGTGGCGGTGGAGCTCAGGAGATGGTCATCTTTGTGCTATGGGCCGCGCGGAGAAAGAGCCATCAATTCCTCTTAACGTCGAGGGTGCCCCAGATCCAGCTAGCGACCCCACTGGCCCTTTGTGCCTGTTTCTCTGAATTCACCACTTGCCCTGCCTCAGTGTTCAGTGAAGGAGGCGGAGGAGGACCGGCCCTGTCCTCCTCATGGGCTCTGAGTCCCGCCCTAATACTTCCTTGGGGTTTTCTGCTGCTTTCTCTTCTCGCTCCTTTGGAGCTCCAACCCTACCTTGTCTTCTTGCTCCTTCCCGGCAGCCTACGAAGGCGTCTGTCTCTCCCCATATTTAAGAGAAAAATCTCAATTCCCATGCAGCCAGGCTCTGCCCCTCCTCCCCTCCACTGCCCTGGCCTCCCTCCTCTCCCTCCTCCACCCGTTGCAGTGTGGCTTCAGAGCACTCAGTGTGCCACCATGGCCAACTCTGGTGACGTTTCATAATCCTTGCTGCTTACTTCGGGCACCATTCGACTCTCTTTAGCCCTTTGGCACCAGCGAGGTTTCCAGGGCATTCTGGTCCCCTCCTCCCTCTTACAAGCCCTTCTCTGTGCCACCATGTTATGGGCATGGCCCCTCTTTTCCCTGCCTGCCCAGCAGACAGCTTATCGTTTCCCAGTATCCCTGAGGGAACTCATTTACTCATTATTTGCGTTCCCTAAATGCTAGCAATGCCTGAATCTCAATCTCTAACCTAGATTTGTCCCACAGTTGCAAATTCACTACCTGGATGTCTCGCAAGTACCTCAGCCCAACAAAGATCATTCATTCAATAAATATGTATTAAGCTGTGTGCTTATTTACAGTAAAATATATTTTAAGATATATTATTATATAGATATATGTAATTATTGCTGCGTGCCAAGAGATTGGAGTATTTGTTCTCTTGTGACCAGCAAACAGATGGTGCTTCATTACTATGTGCCGTGCATGTAGAAAGTGTGTCTGGCATAGCGCTGGCGTGCAGGAAGTGCTCCATCAAAGTTAGCTCTCGCCCTCTTGTGCAGCTAGGAGGGCCAGAGAATTCAGTCTCAGGAGCCCAGGCTGGTCTGGGGAGGGAGGGTATGGGAACACTAAGGCCTCATCCCTCAGACCTGCTCCTCTCTACCCCAGGGATGGAAACCGTCCCATCACCTCACCCCAATGCAAAAGCTACAAAAGTGACCTAAACTTCTGAGAGAGAGAGAGAGCAAAAGTGAAGTCTTCTTTGTCCTAACATTCCACTCCCATGCAGACCTCTGGTCTTTCAGCTTGGGGAAGGCAGCACTGCCCTTCAACCTCCTTAGTGCGGGCAGGAGGCCAAACCAGGACTGCCAGCCTAGGACAGGCAGCTGTTGCAGCCAAACTGAGAGATACACAGACTAGGGATCAAATCCTGGTTGGGTGATCTTGGGGGTACTAATTGACTTCTCTGAACCTTCATTTCCATCTGTGAGTTGGGGATACTAATGCACTATAGCTCATAGAGATGTTGTAAGGATTCTCCTTATATCTCTTGGAGGCGCCTTAAAGGCATTGGTACTTGGCTTTTGTTTTGGCTGGAAGACAGGGAGGGAGAAGCAGAGCTCTCATGGTGCACTGTCGCCACCCTATGACTAGCTGGGGAATTACATGGAGGAGGTGCTCAGGCCCAGGAAGCAGGGTGTCTGAAGACTGAGAATGGGCTCCCTGCTGCCAGTAGCCTCCTCCACTGTCCAGGGTCCCTTAGGCCTCCAAGGCCAATGCTGTCATCTGTGGGGGAGAGAGCAGCCCATTCCTGGGCTTAGGGCACTAGCTGTGCCTTCTCTGACTCTGGAACCTTTGGTAGTTCCTCAGTGTGGCATTCGAGGCTCCTCACAGCTGGTGCCCTGGATGCCTGCACTTTGCTTGGAACTCAGAGTGACTTAGCTGCAGACCTGCTCTGAGATGCTCTCTCTACTTTCTCCTCCCTTCTCAGCCCTCCTGCAGCTCCCTTTGATCTCTCCCTGACTCAGGAGCATGAAGCACATTTCCCCAGTGAGCATGTTAAGTTCCTGAGACAGTATTCATGTAACAGCAACCGCTTACTGAGTGCCTGCAGTGTGCCCAGTGTGTGCTGGTGCCTTATAGACACTCATCGCACATACTCTTCACAAACCGCTGATTGCCCCATTTTTGCAGACGAGAACACTGAGGCAGAGGAAGGTAAAGCGACCTAACCAAAGTACGCAGTCATTGGGTGACAGAGCCCTATGTGTAACTGCTAGGCCACCTAGTATGGTGGGGAGGGCAGACAGACCCTGGTTCACATCCCATCATTGTCCCTCACAATTGGCCTCCCAACTTTGACCCTAAGCTTCCTCCTCTGTAAAATGGGATGGCAGCTCCCATAAGCCACAGGCACTGGCTCAGAGAGGCAGGCAACATTTGGGTACCTAACACCAGGGGGTGAGAAGTGCAGGTGTGGAGGTGTGTCAGAGAAGGCAGTCAAGCTGGTGTGGAGCACACTGGGGTACACTAGGGTCCCCGTAGGGAGGTCAGGCAGAGGCTTTGGGCTGGCACCCTGCAGGCCTGTCCCTTTTCCAGGGAGGATAGAGCCAAGGACTGGGAGTCCTAGCTCAAGACCCGGCCTGCATGAAGTGGGGGCTCGAGGGTCTGAGTCCCCATCATCTCTGTCCAATGCAGCCCCTACCTGCTCTCCCCAAACCCGCTCTTGCCTCTTCAGCGCCTTTCGCACTTGGCAGCCTCATGTAGGCCTTTCCAAACACACATCTGACCATGTCCTTTACTGCTGAAGACCTTGTCTTCCACTGTTCACCAGGGACTCGACCCTTCACCAGGGCCCATGGGATCTGTTGCCAGAGCCCTGCCAGCTCCCTCACCCTCCCTGGTCTTTGGCCTTCTTCCATTTCCTTGATGGCATCTTGGGCCTTTGCACATGCTGTTCCCACTGCCTGAAACACTCTTCTCCTCCCTGGTTTATGTGGAGGTGCTGGAAAGTCTTCTCCTGGGGCGGGGGGTGATGGTAATTTGAGACCTAAAAAAAGAGTAGGAGTTTGGAAGAGCAGTAGGGAGCAGGAGAGTGTTCTAGGAAGAGAGAACGGCCTATGCAAGCAGGCAGGGGCACCCACGTGCGAGGGCCCACGCATAGGGATGGGGGAGGTAGAGATTGAAACTAGTGAGAATGAGGCAGTATGCCTAAGGCCAGGGTTGGGTCCTGAAGGCTTTCTGTGCTGTATTAAGGAGCTCGGACCCAATTCTGAGGGCAGAGGGAGGGTTTTGAACAGGAGCAATTATAGTTTTGCCCATCAGTGATTCCCCTGAGGAAGGCAGTGAGTGGCTTATCAGCACCCTTCTGAAAATGGTGCCCAGAGCAGAATGGTCCTCCAGGACTGACCTGATCACCACCAGCAGATGAAGACATCCCTTTACAGGGTCCCCTGATTAGACTTGCACCCCACACCAGGCAGAAACAGAAGGCTGCACTCCCTGCATCCGCCAGTAGGTGGCACCAACACCCAGCTCGTCCTTTCCAACTTGTCCTTTGCTTAAGACCCCTGGTAGGACCGCGAGACCAGAGAAGAAAAAGGTGAGGGAGAAAAGGAGAGGAAGAGGCCACGGCATGAACGAGATGGGGGCTGGGGATGGCTGGGGTGCAAGGCAGAGGGTGGTGAAATTGGGATGGTGTTGGCTTCCTCTTAATTTTTTCAGGGTCAAGCAAAGTGCGTTGGTCTGACTTAACATTTTCACTGTGATCTGCCCTGCCTGCCTCCATGCAGTCCCTCCACAGGCCCGGAAACACTCATGGGGACCCCACCTGTCCACCCAACTCTTGGCCCTTTCCCACCTCCAAATCCTTGACCACCTTCCTCTCCCTCCTGTCCCCATTAGCAAGTCCTCTTATTCTGCACCTGACTTTCCACTTCCCTGTGTCCCCTGGTCCAAGCTGGGGAACTCCGAATGCGGCTGGGCAGGGGCTGCTGGTCCCAGACCAACCATAAGAGAGGGCAGGGATGGTGACTCTGTGGACGTTCTGGAACTCTTACTTCTGTCCCCTTGGGAGGCCATATGTGTACTTTAGGGGTGCTGTCCCAGTCCCCTTCCCTGCCTGCCCAGATTGCACTCACCTCTTGCTCTTTGGTCTCGTCACTTGCCTTAGAATGAAATCCACAGACTGCAAAGCTCTAGGTTTGGCCTCCCCTGGCACCATGTTCCCCTCCCTCCGTATGTGCTCTGTCCATGTGGGTGGACTGATTTCCTGCTCCTGCCTGCCTCCAGACCTTTGCAGATACTGTTCCCTGCGCCTGGAATGCTTTTCCTCCCACTTACACAAGGCCAAGTGTTGTCCTCTTTCAACTCAGATATCATTCACAGAGCCATTCCCTGAGCCCCTCCAGGATCAGGCGTCATTGTCAGCACTCACAGCTGCAGGCAGGTGACTGTCAGCTGTGTTTAATTATAGTCGGTATTTTTCTGGGTATTTGTTTAATGTCTGTCTCCACCTCTAGATTTGAAACTCCTCAGACCAAGGGCCAGGCCTATCTTCATTACATAAACCCAGCGACTAGAAGAGCATGTGGCCTATAGTAGGTGCTCAGTAAACGTCTCTTGGTTTACTGTGTCTTCCAGCCTCCACGCTTGCACACACACCTTCATCTGTCTGTTTGCTCTTCATTCCTTTTCAACAAGGGCACCCAGGTCACCTCCTCCTGGAAGCATCACTGACCCTCCTGGAGACCTCTCCCCTGGGCTCCCGCAGCTCCTGGTCTTCATTCCTTTGTTTTTAAATTACTCATTCCCTATTCTTATCACCCTGTCCCCAGATAATCATACTAACAGTTTTGTATGCGTTCTTGGAAAATGTGTTTTCCGTGTAATCATTTTGTGCAAATAGCTTTATGCTTTATACCTCACTTTTTTATTTTATTTTATTTTATTTTATTTTATTTTATTTTATTTTTTGAGAGAGAGGGTCTCACTATGTCACCCAGGCTGCAGTGCAGTGGCTGTTCACAGGCCCCATCACACCTCACTGCAGCCTTGAACTCCTGGGCTCAAGTGATCCTCCTGCTTCAGCCTCCTGAGTGGCTGGGACCACAGGTGTGTGCCGCCATGCTGGGCTCATTCCATTTCTTACGCTTTCCATGCAACACTAGGTTTCTGATGTTCCCTCCATGTGGCTGTGTGTCCATTGGGTCCTCCACACATTTTGTTGATCCACTTCCCAGTGACAGATCCCAGATGGCATCCAACCCCTCCTCCTTCCCCATATGGCCATGTGTGAGGATTTGGGGGGAGGAGTAATATGTTCAGGGCAAAACTGCCAGATCATAGGGCTTGTATGTATGTAATTAGCTGAATGGCTCCTAGGTAGCTCTGGGATGATGGCTTTAGCCCCGCAGTCCAGGAGAGCCCCTCATATCCCTGCCAACACCTGGCACTCTTCAACTTTCTATTTTGTGCCAGTCTGATAGGTACAAAATGAGAGCAACCCCAGTTTCAACGTCTCCTCACATGCTTGCTAGCTCCGGGCCTCCTCCTCAGTCAATTCCCTGGTCAGACCCTATCCAGAGTTGTACTTTGAGGTTCCTGTCTTTTTCTTCTGGATTTGCAGGAGTTCCTTAGATATTGGTCCCTTGTCTGCTATGCTGTCCTTGACACAATGTGGGGGAACCCTGGTTTACAAGCAGACACTCCAGCCTGGAGGTCCCTCAAAAGCAGTGACAGTCCTGACCCATCGCCAGGTCCCCAGACCTACGTCAAGGCTGGGCCCCCAGATCAGAAGATAGAAAGTGGGATGGGGGTCCCTCCATGGACACTCTGGGGCTCATAATTGCATTGTTTCAAGAAGCAACGTGTATATTTGGGGGGCACTGCCCCAGCTCCTAAAAGGTTTTTGGAGCCTCTTCTTTTTTTCTTAAAAAAAAAAAACAACCTAAAAAAGGAATGGAGCCTTTTTGAGATCAACTCACAAGCCTTGGATTTAAATTTTGGATTTGGGAAATTCGTTGAATATGTTTTTATTCCATGAATATCTATGGAACACTTACTACATGCCAGACCCCATTGTAGACTCTCGAGCTACGGCTGTGAACAAGACCAGCCCTTGGCCTCTCAGAGCTCACCTTCTAGTGAGGTGGCAGCCAGTGGAGAGTGAACAAGTAAGATAATTACAGAAGAAAACAAACAAGGGGCTAAAATATGGAATAACAGAGAAAGGACAATCGTTTCTTGGCCTTTTGGGTAAGATCAAGTATAGAGAGAGGACTTTAGCCAGGGTGGTCAGGAGAGGCCACTCTTAGGCGGTGACCTTTGTTCTGAGAGCCAGCCAGAAGAACCAGGGAAACAGCATTACAGCCAGAGAGATCTGCAAGTGCAAAGGCCCTGAGGTACAAGTGCGCTTAGGGGGGGAGAAACAGAAAGGTCATGGGGGCCAGAGACTGGATGCGGGAGGGGTGAGTGAGGTGTTTGGGGAGTGGTCGGAGATCCAGGCTGCTTGAGGTGGGCCTCAAATCACGAGCAACCAAGGCATGTACAGTGGAAGACCCTTTCCTTCCACCTAGTTCCCTTCCTGGGAAACAGTGATAGTGACTGCCTCCCTCCGCCTGCTCTCCATTGTGTCCCTGACAGCCCAGGCACGCCTTTCACATGGCTGCAAGCATGCTACACATGCTGCTCATACCTTGGATTTTCTGCTCAGCAGTAAGGCGGAGAGAATTCCCTATCAGTACACGTAGAGCAGTCTGTTTGTGAAGGCCTGGAGCTGTGCTGTCCAATATGTGGCTCTTTAAATGTGATTATTAATGTATTTAGTCTGGGTGCGGTGGCCCACACCTGCAATCCCAGCACTTTGGGAGGCCAGGAGTTTGAGACCAGCCTGAACAATTTAGCAAGACCCCATCTCTAAAACAGTTTAAAAATTAGCCAGGCTTGGTGGTGCAAATCTGTGGTCCCAGCTTCACGGGAGGCTGTGGTGGGAGGATCTCTTGAGCCGGGAGTTCGTGGCTGCAGTGAGCTCTGTGAATAGCCACTGCACTCCAGTCTGGGCAACCCTGTCTCTAAAAACAAAAAATCGTATTTAAATAAAATAAAATAATCACTTCCTCAGTCTCGTGAGCCACATTTCAAGTGCCCAAAAGCCACGTGTAGCTAGTGGTTACTGTGTCAGCACAGATACAGAACATTTCTCTCATTGGACAGCACTGCTCTAGAAAATTCCACTGGGTGGACATGCCATCCATAATTTACCTCTAACCTGTCTCAGGTCGTTTGGCAGGGGCTCACGCCCAAGTGGGCAGAAGCTCAGCTGTGCTGGCAGAGACACCTCAGCCCTTGCAGTGGCTCCCCCGGCGATAATCAAGCGATCAGGACCCGAGAGCAGCCCCTTTTTGGAAGGCTCTGAAACTGTGCTGTCCATTGTGGGTCTCACTGTCCCAGCCCTGCCAGACCCTCCTCTCCTGCTCCCAGGAAAGAGCACTGAGACCTGTGACTTCTTAGAGGCCTCAGCTATTGAAGACAAGGGCCTTTGGAAAGAACCCATCATTCCCCTTACTGGGTCACTTGGCCATTTGACAAGCCTCAGGGTAGTCTGCTCTGTGCTGAGCCTGAGTTCTCAGAGGTGGGTCCCATGAGGCCCCTGCCCAGGGTAAGACAGAGATTTGGGTACATCATTCCAGCCGTGCATAGAGACGGATGTCTAGCTTGTGCTGTGAAGTCAGAGTGGGCTTCCTGGAGGAGGGGATAACTGAGCTGAGTCCTGAGGGGACAAGGGTGGCCTGGAGGTTCCAGAACTGCAAGGAGCCTGCAGCCATGCCCCTTGAAGCCAGGTCAGGCTGGGCAAAGAACATGAGCCTGGCACTGGGGGCCTGGAGAGGACTGGCGCTGTGGAATGTGAGCAGAGACCCGCTGCAGAGGATGTGGGGAAGGCTGGGTGAGTTCAGCTGTTGGTGATTTCACGCCCTCTCCTCAGCCACTTCTTGGTGACAGGCGCCAGCCATGGAGCCCAGGTGCCAGAGAAGGTCAGATTTCGGTAGCAGGAGAATAAAAAGGAGATTTCCTCTGGAGGGGCCCTCCCCCTGGGACAGCTGCAGCTGCCTCGCACATACTCTGGGATTAGGCCAAGTCCTACAGCAGTTGGAGGGGTGGGAGTGTCCCAGTTAGGGTCCCAGGAGTGTGGGAAGGGGTGGGCACTGTGGGGCTGAGTGTGCACAGGCATGACCATGCACACGCCTGGCTGCGTGTGTACCTGGGAATGGGTCTGCTTCATCCCTTCGTTCAACAAACACTGCACCCTAGTTCTTTTTTTTTTTTTTTTTTGAGACACAGTCTAACTCCGTTCCCTGGGCTAGAGTGCCATGGCGTCAGCCTAGCTCACAGCAGCCTCAAACTCCTGGGCTCAAGCGATCCTCCTGCCTCAGCCTCCCGAGTAGCTGGGACTACAGGCACGTGCCACCACGCCCGGCTAATTTTTTTATATTTTTAGTAGAGACGGGGTCTCGCTCTTGCTCAGGCTGGTCTCAAACTCCTGAGTTCAAGCGATCCCCCCACCTCGGCCTCCCAGAGTGCTAGGATTACAGGCGTGAGCCACCGCGCCCGGCCTGCACCCCAATTCTGCTGGGTGCTGGCCTGGGTGGGGCTTGGGGAGCTGAGCAGGAGTGACGAAGGCTAAGTTGGATCAAGGGCCACACAGCGTGTAAGGGGCTGTGCAAGAAGACTTAGAAAATGGGGTGTCTCCCTGGGAAGGGCAGAGTGTGAGAGCCGGGGCAGGGTGTTGCTTTTCACTGAAGACTATTTTATTCCATTGGAGTTTTTCTTTATAGTTTAAATCATGTGCGTGTATTGACTTTTTAAAACTGTGGTTCCCAAAGTGTGACCCCCGCTCCCTGCCCAGACCGGCAGCATCTGGTTAGAAATGCGCATTCGCAGGCATCACCCTAGACCTACTAAATACAGAATTCTGGGGTGGGGCCCAGCAATCCAAGCCTTCCGGGTAATGCTGATACATGCTACAGTTTCAAGCTACTGATTTAAAAAACACTATCAAAGCAATGCTTGCTTCCTGGCGCTCCCAGTTTGGGGGAGGGAGACCATTCAGATATGGTCCCTTCATTATAGCAATGAGAGCCTCTCAACTGGGGGCTCAGCCTAGAAGCTGGCCTGGAATAGAGGTCTGAGGAGGCTGCCTGAGAAATGAGGTTCGAGCGATATCTGAAGAGTTAAGTGGGGCTTGGCCAGGTAGGAGGTGGGAGGAGGAGTGTCCTCAGGTAGGAGCAGCCCGTGTAAGGTCCCTGGGCTAGCCACAGGCTGGAGCCCAAAGTACCGAGCAGGGGCACATCTGTGGCTGGGTGTCATGACTGTCCATCCACTCGTGCGTGGACATCTCACTAATGGATGTCCCCTGCTTCGTGTGTCCCTAGAGCCTCTCCTGACCCTTGGAACTGCCGAGCTGCCTGGGGTGTGGGATGGGCTCTGCAGTGGGACAGCGCCCGGCCCCATGTACCAACTCTCCCACTTTCTCCATGTGACCTTGGGCCAGTCATGTCCTCCTTCTGAGCCTCAGTGTCCTCATCTGGGAAATGGGAACAAGAATGCCTTCTTGGAAGGGCTGCCAAGAGAAGGGAGTGAGATCACGGCACCTGCACAGTAACCCAGTGCTGGAGGCCATTCCCTCCTAATCCCCGTGGAGCGACAGCTGTTGTTTACTGAGCGCTTACAGCCACTCTCTGAGGTGGGTGTCATCATTCCTGTGGCAAGGGTCTGGAAGAGGAGGCTCAGAGAGGGTAACTTCAGTTATATAGGTTGAGCATCCTAATCCAAATATCTGAAATCTGAATTGCTCCAAAATCCAAAACGTTTTGAGTGCTGATAGGACGCCACAGTGGAAGATTCCACACCTGACACCTTTGCTTCCTGATGCTTTGATGTACACAAACTTTGTTTCACTCACAAAATTATTAAAAATATTGTATAAAATTACCTTTAGGCTATGTATATAAGGTGTATATGAAACATAAATGAATTTTACGTTTAGAATTGGATCCCATCTCTAAGATACCTCATTGCGTATATGCAAATACTCCCAAATCTGGAAGAATCCGAAGTCTGAGACATCCGCAGCCTGCGGCACCGCCTCTCCCACAGGGAGCCCAGCCTGACGTTCCTCGCAGGTCTGGATTGCCCAGCCAGCAGCCCCTGTCCCTTGGCCGGGGCTTCCCAAAGCAGGGTGTCTGTCTGTCCGTTGCTCCCACCAGAGCCGTGACTGATACACGCAGTCAGCAAGTGGCAGAGTCCGGCCGTAGGCCCAGTGCTTTTCTGTGGGCTCCTGTCACTGGCTAGAGCCAAGGCCCGGCCCCGGCTGCTGCCATGCTGCCTGCGGCAGGCTGGGGAGTGGCGGGGGGATGAAGCAGCAAAGCTCGCACCAGGGAACTGGCAGCATCTGTCTCATTCTGACATGGGACATCAGGAATGCGGAATGGCCCCAGCAAGCGTGTACCTGCCAGGGACGCTGGCAGGGAGGGGACACAGGGAGCACAAGCGGAGCCCCTCCTGGCCCCCAGGACTTGCCAGGCAGCAGCTGGCCTTGTCACTCTGAGCAACCTGGCTCTGGTCTCCAACATGCACAGGGCCTGCCACCCTGTCAGCACCGCTTGTTCCGGGAGCCCCATTCTGTGCCCCTGGACCTGTCGCAGCCCTCTGTTTGTCCACCGCTAAATGGGAAGAAGAATCCTCATCTGCAGGCCCGCGGGGAGGGAGAGCAGCGGGTGGCTGAGCCCGGCGCTGCGGCGGGCTCACGGTGGGAGAGTGGAAAATGGGGGTTCTCATCCCACACTCCTTGTCCTGACACACTATGTTAACCTTCTAAACTTTTCCTCTCCCAGGTGAGGGCGAAGGGATCCGCTTCTCCTGCGAGTGGCTGCACTGGTGAAGGACAGTCACTGGCCAGTCACTCCTGATGGGAGACTCTAAGTTTGGGAGTCTCAGAGTCAGTCAGAAAGTTTGGGGGCTCTGGAGAGCCAGTGGGTGTCCTTGAGTCCAGGAAGGGGCATAAAGCTGCCTCCGGAGCCACCTGCAGGGGAATCGGAGCAGAAGGGCGGCTGGAGATGCAGGGTTGGGAGGGGCACTCAGGGAACCAAACACAGTTCCCAGGGAGACACTGCGGCACGACCCCCGTGCTGCACATCCGAGCCTCGCCTCTCCCTGAACCCTGCGCCCCAGGAGGCAGGCAGGGCAGGAGCACCCTCCTCATGGGTGAAGAAAGGACCGTCAGAGAGGTGACAGTGCTGGCCTCGGGCCTCAGTGCTGCACCTTGCAATGGCAGGATTTGAACTTGCAGTGCTCTTCCCACCCCGTTAGGGAATGCGGCTCTTGAGGGAAAGGAAGTGGTCAGTGGCTCCCTGGTTTCTGCTCCGGAGCAGGGGCGGTTCCGTGTGGGACACGGTGAGCCAGAGCGGGCGTGGTGGGAGTGGGAAGGAGACCCGGAGCAGCGAGAAAAACATGGTCACGGGCCACTGCTCAGTCTTCCAGGGCAGCTTCAGCCTCAAAATCTTATACCCAATCCCTCTGACCCTATGTGCATCTTCGGCCACCACAGCCTGGGAGCCCGTGGGGCAACCAGGCGGCCCCCATAAAGGATGTCCTGGTTGGGTAGTCCTGTCCCAGGCCTGAGGATTGCATTGGGTCAGGCCCCATGTCTGGGCCTTCCCATAGCCCACCCCGAGGTTCAGGGACTGACTGGGGAGCAGCCATAACTACAGGGATGGAGCCAAGGAAGTTTCCAGAGCCTTGGGAAGCTGATCCCTCCAAGAGGGAGGGGTCTGAGAACAAGGCTGTGATGGCTTCCCCAGTGGAGGACCAGGCAGGCAAGGACAGCTGCAGCCCAGCCGGGCGGCAACCAGCTGCTGCCCGGGAGACTGGCCAGGGTGGGGAGGGGCGGGCATAGCCCCCACAAGCCCCCAGCTTGAGCCGGCAGAGCGTGGGAGCAGGCAGCGGCAGTTTCAGGTTTTCATGCTGTGTTAACGGTCAGCTTGGTTAATGCTGAGCAGATGGGGGAGAGGGGGCTGCCAGCTCCCTTGGGGACAGATGCAGGGCATACATGGACACACATGCATGTGCTGAGGGTATGGGAGGCCCACCCCACAGATGGCGCAGTGCAGACCCCTCCAGCCCGTTCCTCGTTCACACCATCGCATGCGTAAGATGGTGCCGATAGGACAGACGGACCAACATAGAGGCACGCACAGCCTCCTGGGGCAGCTGGAGGTGGATGCAAACCCAAGGCCTGGCATAGAGCCCTCAGTGAGTGTCATCCAGGCAAAGTGCCCAGCTTGGGGATCCCTCCACCCTCCTCCCTCTCCATGTCCCTTCGGGAAGACACCAGGCACACAGAAGTTTATTTCAAAAAAATAATTTATAAAATGCCATTCGCTCTCGTGTTTTTGGCAGGCTTCCAGCCTCTCTGGGACACAGGGGACAACGCTCCTTCCACCAAGATGCTGGGACAAGCTGCAGCGAGGGGGAGGCTTGGGGAAATGGGGTTCAGAGGCCCAAAACCTTTCACTTGGTGTTGGGAAGCATGGAGGTTTAGGATTAGGATGGCAGCTCTGCAGCCAGGCCTGGACAGACCCCCAAGATGGGGACGAGTGCCGGGGCCCAGGAGGCCAAGCAGAACCCTAACATTCAGGCCATTAGGACAGTGGCCCCATAACTCCAAGGGCAAGGGAAGGGCCTTGAGATCAGGGTTGCACTCTGGGTTAGGAACCCAAGGCCAGGGCAAGAAGCCTTAACTGGGAACCCCAGGACCAAGGATGGACCTCCTCAAAGCAGAACTAGAGATCTGGGACAGCACCCTGAGGTCAGGGGCCTGGGGCTGCCAAGGTCACTCACTGTGCCAGGTTGTGGCTGAGCCAGGAGGCTCAAGGCCACCAGCCTACCTGCCCACACAACCTCATGCCTCTGCTCACATCTGCACCCTGGGGAAGGGGAAGGAGCTGGGCCCCAGTGGCAAGGGGTCGTGGCTGAAGACAGAATCGCTGGAGGAGCAGGTGCTGCTGGCATCCCCACCAGAAGGGGAGCAGGGGCTGAAGGTCAGGCGGAGGTCAAGGTACTGCAGTGGGGAGCAGAGTGGTCAGCCTTGGCAGCCTGGGGACAGGCTGCTGCAGGTCCATGCAGTCAGGCCGGGTGAAGCCCAGAGGGGAATACGCAGGGGAGGGCAGGGGACAGCGGTGGAGCAGTACCTCCTCAGAGACAGTCAGCAGGACCTTGTCCAGAGCCTCCACCAGCTGCTTGAAAGTGGGTCTCTGAGAGGGTGCAGCATGCCAGCACTCACGCATCAGCCCATACCTGCGAGAGGTGGGCGGGGGGTCATGGGAGCCTCAGGCCTGGGGCCAGGGGAGGACTGTGGGGTCCCTAGGGGTTTTTGATGGGTGGGGCCATCCAGTGGGAGCCAGGCCAGGACTCCCCCACTGGGCCGAAGAGGAGAAGTCAGTGCTGCCCTTGAGGTCAGGGTCAAACCCTGAGGCCAAGGCCAGGGCAGAGGATGAGGACTGGAAAGAGGGGTGTGGGTGAGGCCTCACAGCTCTGGGGGGCAGTGTGGGGGCCGGTCCATCCGATGTCCCTCCCGCAGCAGAGAGAACAGCTCCTCCACGGGGATTCCAGGATACGGGGAGCCCCCGAGGGTGAAGATCTCCCACAGCAGGATCCCAAAAGACCACCTGGAGGTGGGATCGGGGCTCAGCAGGATGCGGTTTCTCTCCCCTAGCCCCTACTCCTGGGGGCCAGGATGGGGGACCCTGTGGGCATGATCCTCTACCATAGGAGGAGGGGGGATCGGGCCTCACTCAGGTCCCAGGCGTGATCGTAAAGAGAATGTGGGTGCACAAATCCTAGGGCACGTGACTTTGGCAAGTGCCTTGTCTTTTTGTTGGGTAGGACAATGCTGACCACTGGCAGATACCCTGGGTCCCCAGCTTCCAGGACTCACACGTCACTCTGGTGTGTGTACACTCGGTCAAACAAGGCCTCAGGCGCCATCCACTTGACGGGCAGGCGGCCCTGCAGAGGGGAGGAGGGGCACTGGTGCTGAGCCCTATGGGTCCCAGTGCCCCCTCCAGGCCCAGCCCCTCCGCCCAGCTGTGCCCAGCTCCCCTCACATTGCTGGTTTTCTTGTAGTAGTCAATGTGGTGGACGCCTCGGGCCAGCCCAAAGTCGGCGATCTTCATCACATTGTCCTCAGTCACCAGCACGTTTCGGGCAGCCAGGTCCCGGTGGATGCACTGCGGGTAGGGCAGGGAACGGGAGCGGGGCTTAGGTTTATTAGGACCTAATAATGGCTGGAAGCTGTGCTCACCACCGCATGGTAAGCCTCGGGGGAGGGATCATCTACCCATTTTACAGCTGAGGAAGTCAAGGTTCAGAAAGGGGAAATAAAATGCCCTCTTCTTTTGCATCACCTCTTCCCTTGCCTAGTCTATGGGTTAGAAAATATGTGAGCTAACAAATGGGGACATGCAGTGGCAGCTGCATAGGACTTGGGAACATTTAGACAGGGTGGCGGAGAAGCTGGGGCATTTGCTGCCACAGGCATGAGAGCGCGGACACGGAGAAAGTAAGAGTGGTCTGGAGCGCTGTGTACTGCCCGTACCTTCCGTGATTCCAGATACTGCATGCCTCGGGCCACCTGATAGGCACAGGAGACCAGGGCCGGGAAGGAGAGTGGCCCCTCGCTGCTCCGAGGTCCGTCAGGGCTGAGGTCGGGGCCTGGGGGGCGCCGGGCTCGCAGGAACTCCCGCAGGTTGCCCTTGGCAGCGCACTCCACGATCACGTACAGGGGCCCTGCAGAGCGGGGTCAGGGAGGCTGCTGAAGCTCCGGCTCTGCACCCCGACTGCCCTGCCACCACCTCCGCCCCTGCTCCACCTTCCTGCGTGCAGACACCCAGCAGGTTGATGATGTTCTTGTGTCGGCCAATCAGCTTCATCACCTCCATCTCAGAGACTAGGTCCGCCAAGTCCTTGTCGGAGGCATTATCTGCAAGGGCAACGGCTGGGGTCAGGAAGCTGTGCTCCAACTACACATGGAGGCTTCCAGGCAGGGGACAGGACAGGGAGCACTGGACCAGGCGTCAGATAGCTCTGGGGTGGAATCCCCGCTGAGCTGTGTGACCTTGAAAAAGTCTCCTAATCTCTCTGAACCTCAGGATCACCTTATATGAAAGAGAACAGTGGATTCCCCCATCTCTCACAGCAGTTGCAAGGACGCAACTAGATTAAGGATCTGAAAGAAGCAGGCCTGGGCAGGCCCAGGAAATGGGAGAGAGGGGAAGAGCTCTGAGCAGGAGGAAGCTGTGTCTGGAGGGGTTGGTGGTGGTCCCTGAATGGGGTAAGAGCTCCTGGGGGTGGGAAACAGGCTGGTTCCCTGGGGTCTATCTGACCAGGGCCTGGGGTCCATATGGCCTGGGAATTAAGGGAGCCACCAGCAGGGTGCAGCTAGGGGGTGGTGGGAAGAAGTCTGCTCTGGCTGGGCCCCTGGTGCTGACCTGTGGCCCTGGGCCAATGACACAACCCCCCCAATCTCACAATGCGTATTTCTTAATCCCTGCCTCCCAGAAAGTGCCAGGTGGCCCCAGCTGTGCAGAGAGGAGGGAGGAAGCAGAACAGTGGTTGCGCCATTCTTGCAGAGGGGACTGGGGGACAGCAGCCAGGGGTCCTGATGGTCAGGGCCCAGGTATGCCTGCCCCAGCATCTTGGGCCTGTGGCTTGGGGTCTGGCACTGAGTTAAGCAGAAGGACTGTCCTCCTAGAGTGGTGGACACAACGGGACAGACTTGGCAAGGGTCCAGGGAAGGCTGAGGCATGTTTGGGGATAACCGTGGGGAATGAGGTAGACTAATGTGGACCAGACTAACAGGGCATCAATCCCCAGTCGCCCCAAATCCTCAGTCACCCCAATGGTTAAGATTTATTGAACCCCAACTATGTTCCAGGCACTCTCCACGAACCTTGGGCTGGAGCTAGGGACTATTATTTACCCTATGTGACACAAGGGGAAACTGAGGCTCAGAAGTGACTTGCCAGGGTCACTAGCAGAGTTGGACCGCAGGCCTAAGGGTCCAGTGCTCACCAAGTAGCACCGGGAGCCCCTCTGCTAGTCCCAACACCACAGCACGACCCCCCCTCAGCCGCCACATTCACCCTTGAGCATCTTGACAGCCACGGTGCTGGCTTGGTCAGGCCGGGTGGGGTCCATGCCGAAGGCCTCTGCGCACACAACCTGCCCAAAGCAGCCCTCGCCTAGGGGCTTCCCAAGCACCAGCCTGGAGATGAAGAAAAGATCAGAAAGCCCCTGCCTCGGTGCATCACTCCTGCCGTGGAGCCTGCCCCCCGCCACTCCACTCAGTTGTACCTGTCCCGGGGGAACTCCCACAGCGGGTCCAGAGGTAGGTCCAGACTCACAAGGCTGGCGAGCAAGGGGGGACCACTGGAGGAGAGACGGACGCCTCGCACCAGGGAGGAGCTTGACTTGCCCGAGGAGCCTGATTCCAGGGAGAACTGCAAAGTGGGAGACTTGGTTCTGCCTGCTGGAGTCAGGCTGGGACGTGGGGGTGGGGGACGGGCACAGTACCTGTCGGGCCAGAGGGAAGCGGGACAACTTCTGCACAGCAGCAGGCTGGCGGGGGTACCGGCCGTGGAGCGCCTGCCCTCGATACAGCCCGGCCAGCAGCAGGAGCACAATGAAAGCCAGGGAGCCCGATGCGTACAGGATGATATCCGTGTACCGAGCCTCGGGTGCCGCTGCTGTCCACGTGAGGTCCTCCTCTGCCCTCGCAGATGGATGCGCACACAGACAAACTGACTGGTCAGTGGTCAGACTGGCCAGCCCCGCTCCCTCTAACTCGGGCCCTCACAGCTCCCAACACACACACGCGGAGAAAGCTACAGCTCTACGGTTCTACCCAGTGCCAGATACCCAGACCCCAGAGCGTCTCATGGACAGGCGCAGAATCAAACGCACAAATCCGTACACCACATCCCAAGGCAGACCCCACAGACCAAGGGAGGCTGTCCACCCCACAGGCCCTAGCCCACTGCTGGACCAGAGTGGGATCTCACAGCCTCTCCTGGCCCGCTCCAGTGCTCACCTGGCAGCACTGTGAGCCAGGCTGACTGGTAGGAGAGGCCGATGGAGTTGCCTGCCAGGCAGGTGTACTCGCCCGCATCCTCCGCTGACACGTTTCGCAGGTACAGGACCTCCACCTCTGAGCTATTGATGTCTGCAGTCTGGGGGTGGGGACACACACTCAGGGAGCACAGAGCCTGGGCCACACTGTAGCCAGGAGGGCAGCTGGGGACCCCTGGGTGGGAGAAGGGTGGGGCTCAGGCACGACAGGGGCCACACCTTCAGGACCTGCACGTAGGGGAAGCCATCGGCGCCGAAGCTGCTGCCGTTGATGACAATGTGCTTTAGCCACTGGATGTGGGGCTGGGCGTCGCTGTATACCTTGCACAGCAGCTCCACGTCGCTGCCCGCCACAGCCGTGGTGTTGGCCGGGAGTCCTGCTTGCAGGATGGGCCGGTGCGGGGACCGCTCTGGGGGCCAGGCCAGGCTGTCAACCCTGATCAGTGGCACCCACAGAAGCACCCTGTTCACCTGCCTCCAGCCTTCCCCAGTTCAAGGGAGGGACCTTCCTGACAGACACCTTGGACTTCGTCTGGCTCCTGCTTATTCTGCTTAAACCTTCCATGACTCCCTGTTACTTCTGGGTCAAGGACAACTTCTCAGCCTGGCATTCAAAACGCTCCATGGCCTGGCTCCCCACATAAATGCCACACCCAGGTACACACCTCTCTGCAAATGCAGGGCATTCTTTATACTTAGGACCTTAACTCAGCCTGTGCGCTCTGTCTGGATGCCTTCCTCACTTCTCCTCTGGGCAGACCCCGGCTCCTCCGGGCCTGTACTAACCCTTGTGCTTCTCTCTGACCTTCCTGGTCACTCAGAACTGCTTGACTCATCTAAGACTGAGTCCATCTTGCCTGCCAGACTAGGCCCTATCAGAGGGCACGACTGAGCTCAAGACAGGTCAGGGCCCCCGCCCCACAGCCTCCCTGCCCATCCGCTCACCCAGCACATCCAGCAGATAGCTGTAGCGGATGCTGCCCAGAGAGTTCTCCACGAGGCAGGTGTACGTGCCACGGTCCGAGGGCACCACGCTTTCCATCACCAGGCTCCAGTGCTGGTGGCGCAGCTGGGGGCACAGGAAGGGTCCACGTGGGACCACCAGACCATATCCACCCAGGGCCCAGTACATGAGGCCAGATCCTGCCCAGAGGGCTCTTCTTAAGCTCTCTAGGCCCTGGGGAGGTCAGGGCAAGGCCAGGGACCACGCACAAAGGAGAAGGCTCCAAAAAGTCCCTCAGCCCTGGGTTTGAGTCTTTCTAGCCCTACCTCTCCCCAGCTGTGCCACCCTGAGCCCGTCGTTACCCCTGAGTCCCAGCTTCCTCATTACAGCATGGGATTGACCCTATAGGGTCTCTTTGTGAGAATGAGATGCTAAAGCTTATTAATACCAATTGATCAGTGATTTTTCCTACTTTATAAATGGAATTGCTAAGGTTGAGAGGTTAAGTCACTTACTAGAGAGGGACACAATGGGAACTTGAACCAGAGCTGCCTAAGCCACAGGCTAGGGCTCTTTCTGGGTACACGCAGTTGCCTTCCTCAGCTGACTTGTTACAGGGGTGTTCAATTTATAGGTATGAGGGGATGGACGAGAGAATGAAGAGGGGGGAACAGATGGTCCTAAAACCCAGAGACTCACCCGAATGCCTCCAATGCGATTCTCTCCATGAAAGGCCTGTCCATCTTTGAGCCAGCGGATGGTGGGCACGGGGTTACCTGCAGCTGGACAGCGGAACTTGACGGTGTTCCCGGCAGGCACAGCATGTAGTTTCTTCTCCATGCGCTGGGGGTGTGTCCAGTAGGGTGCTGGAGGGGAGAGGAAGGGGAGGGAGTACTTACAGCCCCTAGGATGATCACCTGCTTCCACACAGGTCTATTCTGTTTCATCAGTGACCAGATGAGTAGTGGGGACAAGAGTCCTTGAGAACTCATACTGACCTTGCTGGGGGTAAGTGTGCCCATTATGGGTTTTGGGGTCCTCATCATCATTGCTGGAGGTTAAGGAGTCTACATCAGGACAGAGGGAAGTGGCGCCTGAGGTCCAAGAGGGGGAGGTCTCTCTCCCCAGGCATCCTATAACCCCCTGCCAGACTCTTACCATCTACGACCAAGGTGAGGTTGTGCAGGACAATCATGGAGCCTCGTGCCAGGCAGAGGTAGTGGCCAGCATCCTCAGGCAGGAAGCTGGCAATCTCCAGGCGGCCCCTCCAGCCCCGTACCCGGCCGGCAGGTGCCAGGCGACTGCCCTCCTTGTACCAGTGTCCACCACGCTCAGCCCGCCCACAGCACAGCCGCACAGGCTGCCCAAGGGCCACAGTCAGCTCCTGCTCTTGCTGTTCCAGGCTGGGAGCCAGGCAGGGCTCTGCGGGCAGAAGGGCACAGGTCAGTGAGCTCTGCAGCATCATCCGAGGCAGCCTCTGCACACGGAGAACATGCTGCACACACAGGGCGCAAGCACCTCGAGACGCATGCTGGACAAGCCACTGCTCCTGGATACACACGCAACTACACGCTGCAGATGCCACACGCAGGGCAATGCCACATTCTTAGGGCATGTCACATACACAAGTACTTAGAGCACATGCCATTGCCCAACACACACACACACACATGCTATATATAGGTGCCACACACAGAGCACTTACCACACCTCTGGGGCACATCACACTCATAGCGTGTATACTACATATGCCGCCTGGACCTCCCAAGTCACACTCCCAACAAACAGAACACACTCACCCAACACGCACGCCACACAGCCAAGGGGCTCACCGCCAGCTGCAGCCCAGCTCAGGGGCCTGTGCCTTGCAAGGCCAGTCCTTTCGCAGACACACAGATAGATGGATGCTGCTGGGAGCTGAACACTGACCGGGTCTCAACAGTTGGCCCCTGCCCTGCTGCCACCTTCTCAAGGTCTGGCTGGGATCCTTTCCAGCTTTGCTCAGCCAGCAGCCCCCTCCTGGTGCCCATTCTTCCCATCCCTGCCACCCTTTCCCACCTTGGAGGCCATACCCAGCTCCACTTCCTCAGAGGCCTCAAGGGACAAGGCTGGAGCCCCAGGTACAACCAGGAGGACCCCCAACAGGGCCAACAGCAGCCACATCTCCTTCCTGCAGCTCTCAGGGACCCAGGCTGGACTTCCCACCGACTGCCTTCCTAAAACAGGGAGGGCAAAGAGCTCCTGCTATGTGGGCACCTTTGCTGGTGCTCTTCCCTTGTTCTGCAGATGAGGAGACAGAGACAGGAAGTGGTAAGCAGACTTGTCCAAGGCCCCAGCCAGGCAGCTGCAGGGCAGAGACTGGAACCAGCTCTGCTGTTGCCAGAGTCCAAGGCCTCCCCACAGTAGGTTGTGCAAGGGGGCTGGGCTGGGCTGGGCTGGGCTTCCTGCTCTTCTTGGGTCCTGCTGAGATCCTGGCACAAGTTCACAGAAAGAGCAGTTTTGGGATTCTTTTCTTGGAGGGAAGCAGAGAAGGGAGACATATCTTCTGCTCACTCTTGGCACACATAATTTATTTTTTGCTGAGTAAATGAATTTATTGCTGAAGAGCACCTCCCCCTAAAAAAGTGAAGTATAATACAAGGCCAGACTTCAGCATCTGGATGTTATCTGATCTGACCCCACTCCTTATAGCACGACTGACATTTCCAGGAGCTAGGCGCTCACAACCAAGACAGCCCTTCCATGGCAAGCGGGAAGCTCTTCCTCATTCTGAACCAGAACCGCATTCCCCAGCTACCTCTGCTTTTTGTGCCCCTACAACTCCATCTGAGGCAGCACAGGGTTTTGCAAAGAATGTAGACTCTTCGGCCGGGCGCGGTGGCTCACGCCTGTAATCCTAGCACTCTGGGAGGCCAAGGCGGGTGGATCGTTTGAACCCAGGAGTTGGAGACCAACCTGAGCAAAAGCGAGACTCCGTCTCTAAGAAAAAAATAGAAAGAAATTAGCTGGACTAAAAATATACAGAAAAAATTAGCTGGGCGTGGTGGCGCATGCCTGTAGTCCCAGCTCCTCGGGAGGCTGAGGCAGAAAGATCGCTTGAGCCCAGGAGTTTGAGGTTGCTGTGAGCTAGGCTGACACCACAGCACTCTAGCCCGGGCAACAGAGTAAGACTCTGTATCAAAAAAAAAACCAAACAAACAAAAAACCGGGCACACTTGCTCCCTTGCCCATACCTCTGTACCCCCAATCCCCTCCTCCACTTGGCTTAGATACCACTGTCTCTGAGCCCACCCCACCTCCCAAGTTCAGTTGACCTCTTCTCTGTAAAACCCTCTACCTCCTCTGCTCTGCAGGGAGGTAGCTCTTCAGGGACACAGCAGGGTGGGGAGACCCAAGAGTTTTATTCCCACCCTCAGGCTGCCCTGACCTCACAATCTCAGAGTCCTTAGTCGGATCACCCATGGCTGCTGACCGCTAAAGCGACCACCTGGCACGTGGGGGCGAAGGGCCTGACTCTCGCATCAGACAGTCCTGGGTTCTCCTCCAGCCTCCTGCACTCACGCGCTGGAGGGCCCTGGGCAAGTGACTGCGTCTCTCGGAGGCTCAGCTCCCTCATCTCGACGCCCAGTGCGCAGACAGCCCAGCTGCTCAGGAACAAGCGCGCTCTTCCTCCCCCACCCCTACAGGGTCAGTCTTGGGGGAGGTGCGAGTCCCCAGGGGTAACCTGCACAGGCCGCCAGCCCGCCCCAGCCGCGGTGGGCAATGAGTAACCAGCTCCGTGGCCAGGGTGCTCTTTGGACGGAGCCGGACAAAAGGCCCTGTGTGCGCTGCGGGTTACTGATTTACCGCCCCTCCCCGCCTCCCCCGCCGCCGGGCGGACGCCCAGGTCCCCAGGGTTGCGAGGGGGCAGCCCCGGAGCCTCGTCGCCGCTCGCCCCCTGGCGGCTGGGAGCGCAGCCTCGGACGCACCTCCAGCCTGAGTGGTTCTGTTCCTGGCTCACCTGGCTCCTCGGCCGCCCGGCTCCCAGCTCCAGCCGGCCACGACCCCTGCACCCGGCGGTGTCCGCAGACTCAGCCCCAGCGGTCCTCCGCCCGCGGCGGGAGAGCCAGGAAAGTACCCGCGACTGCGACAGCGGCGTGGCCGCGGGTGGCCCTGCTCCGCCTGGACCAGGGTATCCTGAGGGAGGCGTGGCCAGGGTCCACTCAGAGCCCCGCCCACGTGGGGCCCCGCCCCCGAACCGGCCACGCGGAGTCCCCGACCAGAGCAGCCCAATCCCGGGACCCCGCCCCAGCCTACTACACACCCCCCCAAACTCCGCCTCTTTCGCCCCACCCAGGCCGCAGGCGAGGCTTCCGAGTCTCAGTGCACTACCCTGCTGTATCCCCTGCTCTTCACCTCTCTGGGACTGACACCTTGGCCCAACCTGGCTCTGATTTCTGCGCAGTCCTCGTACAGCAGATCCCTTCCCTCATTTGTTCTCTGTACAGTCTTCAGAGTAATACTTAAAATACAAATCTGACTGTATCAACCACCCTTTAAATTTTCCAATAGCTTTCCATAGCTCTTTACAATATAGATTTTTGGCATGACCTGGTCCCTGCCCAGGTCTCCAGATGAAACCTTCATTCACTTTTTCCTTGCTTCCATCCTATGCCTGGGTCTTTGCACGTGCCATTTTCACCTCCTGGAATGCCCTTTCTCCTTTTGGTCTGGTTAATTCCATCTTATTAGGTTTCAGCTACTTCCTCCAGGAAGCCCTCTGGACTTGCCAGGTTCCCCTTAGAGATGCCTTCTCTCCCATGAGGATGGAGTGAAGTGGTTAAGAGTGCAGATTACAGGGCTGAACAGCATGGGCTCTAATTTCAGCACCATCACACAAGGCCTTGGCAGTTTACTCCATCTCTGTCTTCATTTTCTTGTCAGTAATATGGGTAAATGATAGTATCACCCTCCAAAGGTTGTTTGCAAAAAGTAGACATACTACTATGTGTAAGGCTGGCAAGCAGCATTTGCTTTGTAATACTAACTATGATTATTTAGGACCCATTATTTCTTCATTGCATTTGCCAGAATTGTAACTGGCAATTGTGTAAATAGTTGTGAAATGGCCTGCACTACCGGTAGCCTGCGCCTGTAGTCCCAGCTACTCGGAGGCTGAGGGAGGAGGATCGCTTGAAATCAGGAGTTCAAGACCAGCCTGGGCAACACAGCGTGACTCTGTCTCTGTTAAAAAAAAAAAAAAAATTGTAAAATGTTAAGGTCCTGGAAGGCAGGAACTGTGCCCACAGACCTCACCATTACATCTTAAGTATGTGGCACACAGTAGGTGCCCCCAGACAGCTCTGCTCCCACCTGGCTCAGGTCCCCTCACCTGTAAGCACTTCTGTCCTGAGCATCTAGACTGTAGCCAAGCTAGGAGCCAACCAGTCTCTGCCCCCCACCCCTCACCTGAATTTCAAGCCCTCTGCTCTCCTAAGGCTACCAGAGAGCTTGGGGGTCGGGCTCAGCTCCTGGTTGTCCCCTCTAGGGTATGGAGACCTTCACCTAAGAAGCAACTTCCTTTCCCATTGTTATGCTGGGAGTCTAGCTTTTTCCACTGTCTCTCCCAAAGGGCTGGTGGCATTTCTTTACATAACTAAAAGGCCTATTCAAGCGACTTGGTGTTTTAATTTTTCTTTTCCTTCTCAAACAAAAGAATGGCCTCCTCCCAAAGATAAATCAGAAAATTGATTATTTTTTAAAAAGGATTTGTCCCTTCTCCAGAGTCTCACTTGCTGGAGCTCCCAGGAAGCATGAAGCTCCTGGCCCTGGGAGCTGCCTGCCCAGAGGGGGCCTGACTGCCAGCTAGGCTCAGCTCCCACCTCTGGCCCTCTGCTGGCTCCCGGAGTGGAAGTGGTTGTTGGGTGGGGCAGGGTGAGCCTCCAGCAGGAGCTAGAGCCCACAGGCTTTCATGCAACTTCCAGGGCATTTCCTGCCTTTACCTGAGCCAAAGGCAAACCAAAGGCTTTCATAGGCCAGATCTTGCAATCTCCTTGTCTCCTGAGATTCCAAATCCCTCAGACGGGCAGTCCCTCGCATCCCCAGGGTATGTTCCCCACATCCCTTGTCTGGTCCCCCTCCCACATGCACAGCCTTTCACACTGACCCTGGGCAGAGGCCGATGCTCTCTCACAAAGTCATTCATTCATTCATTTATTCATTTGACGAGTATTTATTAAAGGTGCATTATGTGGCATGCGACTGTTGTGAATCCTGGGGATAAAGCAGCGAGCTGGACCTTACCTCTACCCTTCAAGGAGCTGCTGACATTGTAGTGGGGAGAGGCAGATATGTAAACAGCGACAGGAGACCTGCTGAGGGAGTCAGGGAGGGGCACCCAAACCTCTCTCACTGTCTCGCTGGCTTACTAACATACAATCTTTCACAATCACATCTGCAGTCTTTCTCAAAGACATTCAAACACACACACACACACACACACACACACACACACACACACACACACACTTCCTCTCTCTTAGCAGAGGTGAGAGCCTGCCATCCTAAGATCTTGCCTTTAGCCTGCCTCTGCCTCAGTTTCTCTATCCAGAAAACAGGCACGCTCCTGCTTCTTTCTTCTCAGGAGTGTTGGGGAAAAAGAGTGAGTTAACAGATAGGAAAGGGTTTCACCAGAACAGGAGGTAGGGAAGAAGTCCTCGCTTTGGCTGAGCACCCACTATGTGCCAGGTACATGCTAAGTGTTGTACATGCACTATATCCTTTGATGCTTCCACCAAGCCAAATGGTATAGGGTTCCTCGGCTCTGGTCTACAGTCAAGGAAACAAGCTCAGGGAGATGGAATGACTTCTCTGAGGTCATCTAGAAAGTGAATGGCAGAACTCAAACCCTTGTTTTTGGGGGCAAAGACCGAGAGCTCAGAGCCAGATCACTGACGCTACCACATTAGACACTCTCTGCCTCCACGCTTAACTGTGGCCCGGGAAGGTGGAGATTCACCCGAAGGCGAGTGTGTGGGGAGGGAGAGATGGGGGCCTGGCTGGGACCTGCTCTCCTTGCCCCTTTGGCCAGTACTGATGGGACACCCATGAGGTACCAGGCCCTCGGCAGGGGTTTGCAGACTCTGTGCTCCTAGAGCGCCAGGCTGATCTCCCGAGACCAGGCCCCACTCCCCACCTGCCTGGGAGCAGAGTTGTCGGGGGAGAGGGCAGACGTTGCCTGGTGCCAACAATGTTGCTCTTGGATGGCAGCCGGGCCCAGGGAACACTGGCCTCTTGTGTGGAAGGGCTGCTGCGAAGCCAGCCCAGCCCCTGCCCAGGCCCTGCTCCAGCCCAGGCCTGGCCCTACCTCTGGCCACATCCTCTGACCCATCCTGTTCTTTCTTTTCTTCTTTCCTTCATTTATCTTTTAAACAGTTTTTATTTTGAGAAGTTTTTAAAATATAGCTGCTGCTCTGAATTGACAATTGTTATTAATTTGCCATTTTTTCCAACCCTTTTCTACCCTGGCTTCTCCCACAGGCTCTAGGGAGCTTTGGCTTGGCTGTTCAAAATGGAGGTGGCATAGCAACTGAGTGGTTAAAGGCTGGGTGGCAGAGTCAGGCGGATCTGGGTTTGAATCCTGAAGACTAACTGGCTTTGTAACCTTGGACAAGTCACTTAACCCTCAAGCCTCAGTTTCATTTTCTGTGAAATGGGAATAATACTTCTGTGAAGACTCAGTGTGATGATATTCACGAAGCACCATGCCAATGCCTGGTGCACAGCCCATGCTCAGTAAAAAGCAGCCAACATGAATGTCAGCACCTATGGGCCTAGGACCCACCCAAAAGCACAGGCAACACGCTCCTATGACCGAGAGGGAAGGACTGTGGGGTTACCCCTCCCTCAGACCTCTTATCTCGTTTCCCACCCATCTTTGGTTCTGGGCACATTTATGTCCAATTTATACTCTGGAGACAAGAAAGCCATGAGTTGCAGGCTGCCTAGGGCATTTCTGTGGAGGCAGGGAGCCTGGGGCTGGTGTTGATGGTCTGGGAGGGCTCTGCAGAGGCTCCTCACACCAAGATGGATAGAAGAGAATGGGCTAGGAGGGGTTGGAGGCATTATCTGCACTAGTCCTGGTGCTTCTCAGAGTGTCAGCAGCACCCCAGGCCCCTCATCCACTGGTCCCAGATACTATAGATCTGTGTCCTGGCTAGCTAGGACGGGAGACATCTGGGAGCTTGCCAGACTCTGCTCTCTCGAGCCTTGGGCCTATAAACCTCACACCCACTGGGTGTTGGCATGCACATTTGTTTGGAAGAGGGCAGGACAGCTGCAAAGTGGCAAGGCTGGGCAGAAAGGGTTAGAGGGTTGATGGTCTAAAGGGAAGCAAGAAACAAACCTAGAGGGGCTTGCACCCTGCTGTAGTTTGCCTGGTGCCCACCTGGACCATGAAGCATGTTTGGGAGTGAATAATAGAAAACCTAAATGACAAAGGCTTAACACAAAACAAAACAGGAGTTTATTCATCTCTCACTTAGCCCCAAGCCTGGAGGTGGGTTCTCAAGTCAGGGTTGAGGACTCTTCAATCTCTAGACTTTTCTCTCATGGTTGCAAGATGGTGGCTTCAGCTCCTGCCATCACATTTGTGCTCAGGCAGAAGAAAGAAGTTACAGAGTTGAGTTTGCACCCAGCAACTTCTGATTTCGTCTCCTTGGCCAGACTGTGACACATGGCTTCCACTAGTTGCAAAGCAGGCTGGGAAGTATAGTAGTCATTCTGCTGGACACATTGCCTCCCTAACAAAACCAGGGTCTGTCAAAAAGAAGGGTGTCTGAGTATTGGAGAAGCACCTAACAGTCTCCACATCACGAATTTCCTCATCAGCCCTCCAGTGACTTCTTTAAAATACAGATCTAAGCAAGTCACTCCTCAGCTTCAACTATTCTTTCCCCACCAACCACTGGCACCCCCAGCTGCTTGGTCTGACATTCAGGGGCTTTTGGGACTGGCCTCTGCTGCTGTCTCCCATCCCATCTCCACTCTCCCCAGAGACACCTGCTGTTTTCCAGCTGCACTGAGCTCCAGGAGGTCCCCTGGAATGTGCCTTTGCACATGCTGCTCTTGTTGTCATGTGTCCTCACTCTGCCCTGTGCACCCCCACCCCCACCCCCTTTCCAGCTGTCCCGCCAGATGCCTGCCATTCAGCTTTCTGGCCTCCTCCCAAGCATTCCCTTTTCTTTAAGACCCTTCCTGGCCACCCCACACTGGACATCTAAACCCTTTCTCTCTCTGGTAAAAGCCTCTCAGTTTTTCATCCAAACCCCCACGGACTGGGAGTAGAGGACCAGGACATCGAAGAAAAACTGAGAGGCTTCCTGCTTCCTGCTTCCTTTGTGGGGAGCTGTGCCCCAGACTGGGCTACTGAGAATATTCTATCTCCCAGGTCACTGTGACTGGTTCAGAGATGAGCATGTGACCCAAGCAGGGCTAATAAGAGCCAGTCCAGGTCTTTTATTGTAACCCGATGGGACTAACCCTGAGGAGCCTGGGCTGTGAGTACCGAAGCCTCGAGTTGCTGGGAGAGCCTGACTGTGAATGAAGCCGACGGAGGAAACAAGAGGCCAAGACACGGAACACACTGGGATCCAGCCATGCTGAAGCCACCTACAGCCCTCTGAACATTTCATTTGCGAACCAAAGAATTTTTTAGGCTAATGTGCCTTTTTTTTTTTTTAAAAGCCTTCATAAATAAAAGGTTCCTAATATTCTTGCTCAGTAGCAAATGCTCCTCCTTTTGTGTGTCCACTCTCTTCTGCTGGCTCCTTGGCCATGCTACTCGTCCGTTTCTGTCGGCGAATGCATCCTGTCTTCACTGCTACTTGTTGAAAACCTGTCAGTGAAATCCTATGGCTTTTAGGGTAAAGACTTTTATTAGCTATCTATTTCTATATAACAAATTCCTCCAAAACTTAATGGTTTTAGATAACAGATATTTGGCTGACTGTTGATACTGAAGAAAAAAAATTATTCAATGATACATGTTAGAGCACAGTAAGGAAGACTGCACTCGGCACCCCTGAGATAGGCACAGGGCCCACTGCAAGAGGGTCTGGGGAGAGAGATCGGGCTCAACTCCAAATCCAGCACAGGCAAGTGGGAATTTACAGCCAGGAAGCAGTGTCGGGGTGGAGGAAACTTCAGGGTGAAGAGGATTCTGGCTAAACCGATCAAACAGGATTCTTGCTGAAGACAAACCAGGGTGACCGGACATCACCTGGGGGGTGGTGGAGAATGAGGAACCTGATCAGATATCCAGGGTGCTCAGATACCAAGGATGGGGGGATCTTGCTAAACTGACTTAGCAGATTGTTTGCGAAAACTAGATTTTACAAGGAAGTGCACAGATGAGCCTAGGAGAAGGTTCAGGAGCCTATTCGGCCAAGCAAAATCTTTGTCATTGGTAGAAGACCTCCCGTTCTCTCCACAAGTGCCTCTCAGACGGGCTGCTTGAGTGTTCCCATGACACGTCAGCTGGTTTCCCTCAGAGACAGTGACCCAAGAGACAAAGACAGAAGCTGTAATGTCTTTTATCACTTACCCTCAGAAGTCACACTCTGGTCATTTCTGCCTTACTCTGTTTGTTAAAAATGAGTCACTAATTACAGCCCACACTAGGGGAAGGATGATGGAGATTAAGCTTAACCTCTTAAAAGGAGGGATATAAAAGAAATCTGTAATTTTTTTATTTCTAGAGACAGGGTCTCATTATGTTGCACAAGCTGGACTTGAACTAATGGGCCCAAGCGATTCTCCTGCCGCAGCCTCCTGAGTAGCTGGGATTACCCAGTCTCTAGGGAGATTGTGTCTCATTCCAGGATCCTGGCATACGCTTGGGGAAGAGAAAAAATACATTCTCTATTCCACAGTCCCTAGGGATCCCCTCCTCTGTCTCACCCTAACAGTCCTCTGCCCTGCAGCTGCTCAGCCCCAATCAAACTTCCTAACCCTCAGGAATGTTTTCATTCAGTTGCAAGTAACAGATACCTCAACTCAAATCTGCTTACACAAAACCTTGAATTTATAGGCTCATGCAATATATATATATATACATACATATTTTTTGTTTTGTTTTGTTTTGTTGGTTTGTTTGTTTTTTAGAGATGGGGTCTCCCTGTGTTGCCCAGGCTGGATTCGGACTCCTGGGCTCAAGCGATCCTCCTATTTCAGTCCCCAGCGTGGGACTACAAGAGGACACCACCATGCCCAGCTGGCTCGTGCAGTTTTAAAGGTCTAGTGTGGATCAGACTTCAGAAACAGCAGGATCCTGGGGGCCCAGCAGTGTGGTCAAAACTCATTCTCTCTTCTGCTTTCTTTCCTATGGTTCTATAGTATTCTCAGGCAGATGTTCCCCAAGAGGTGACAAAGAAGGCCACTAATAGCTTTGGACTCAAGACCTTCCCATTTAGCAACTCCTTCTCAATTGTTTCAGCAAAAGCCAGGAGGGTAGAGATCATCCCCACCTAGACTACATAAGCTGAGGGTGGGGTTCTTCAAGGAAAATCCTATTAGAGGAAGAAAGGTAGATAGATACCAGGAGGCTAAAATAACTTATGTTATTATACCTGGCGATTCTGTGAGCCTTTACTGCATAATAAACCACCCCCAAACTTAGTGATTTAAAACAATTTATTATTTCTCAGAATTCTGCAGATTAGTGGGTTCAGCTTGGCAGTTCTGCTGGTCTCTCCTGGGGTTGCTTATGCTGCCAATTAGCTGTGCTGGGAGGTCTAGGATGGCTTCCTTCACGTGCATGGAGCTGGCCGTTGGCCTGTCTCTCCACATGGTCTCTTGTTTCCACAGTCTAGCCCAGACTTCCTTTCACAGCGGCAGGAGTAGAAGCTGCAAGGGCTCTTAAGTCCTAGCCTTGGAAGTCACACAATGTCGTGTTACTGCATTCTCTGATCCAAGCAAGTCATGAGGCCAGTCCAGATTCAAAGGGTTGGGAAACAGACCCCACATCTTGATGGGAGTAGTGACAAAGTCACATTGCAAAAGGCACAGGCATAGCAAAGATTCATGGAGGCCATTATTGAAACAATCTACTATACTCCACAACCCATCTCTTCTAGGTCCTTTCACTAACCTTTCTTCTGCCCCAGCAACCTAGCTCCTCTGACTTTCATGACTAAAGGCTCATCTCTTTCAACAAGTCTTCCTGTGAAATCCTAGCAATGGTCCCTACTAGCCCATGCTCACATGGATTAATTTATCCATTAATTTATTGAATCATCAAGCAGTTATTAAAACATAATCAGCCTGGTTACAGTGGCCATGCCTATAATCCTAGCACTCTGAGAGGCTGAGGCAGGAGGATTGCTTGAGACCAGGAGTTCAAGACCAGCCTGAGCAAGAGCAAGTCCCCATGTCTACAAAAAAGAGACAAGTTATCTGGGCATGGTGGTATGTGCCTATAGTCCCAGCTACTCGGGAGGCTGAGGCAGGAGGATCACTTGAGCCCAGGAGTTTGAGATTGCTGTGAACTATACTGACACCACTGTACTCTAGTCTGGGTGACAGAATGAGATCCTGTCTCAAAACAAAACAAAACAAAACAAAACATAATCAAGGTCCTATTCTAGGAACCAGGGACCCTGTATGATGATTAAGACATAAGACCAAGTTCCTGCCCTCAAAGAGCTTTTAGTCTGAAAGAGAAGACAGGAAATTGTATAGGAAGTATATTATAGGTCATCATAACAGAGTATATTAGGGGCAATGCTAGAGGGAAACACAGGGCATCTGGGAACACAGAAGGACAGCCAAGTTAGCCCTGCAGATCACTGATCTCAGGATGAGTGGAGGTTGACAAGGGGAACTAGAGCAAGTATTAGGCAGAACTCTTGGTTGTGATAGAAAACCAACTCAAACTGACTTAAGGAAAAGTCGTAATTCAAAAGTCCTGGGCATATTAGCTTCAGGTATGGCTGGATCCAGGTACTCATCAGAAATCAGTCTCTTCTCATCTCTCAGCTGTTTTTTTCTGTATTGGCTTAATTCTCAAGCAGACTGTCCTCACTTGTGGGCACAGATGGCCACTAACAGCTCCAGACTTACGATTCTGATTGCTCAGGCTTGGTCACAGGCTCACCCCTGAATCAGGAAGCAGGGGTCAGTCCCTCAGAACCACAGGGTCTAAAATGGAGCAGATGTTACTGAAAGGAAAAAAGTAAAAGGATGCAGAGCAGTCCAGACATCAGGTATGCTCCCAGGAAGGTGACTAAATTACAGCCCTCGAAGAGAGAGGTGTCCCTGAGGGAAATGTCCCAAGAGAAGAGCAAGGTAGCCTTGGGAAGTAGACAGCAGAAATGCTAAGAAAGAATTGGGAGCCTGGGATCAAATCCCTCCAAGGTTATTGCTTTGTTCTGTAGGCTCTGCAAGACTTTGCCCCTGAGATTCTCCAGTGAAATTTGTGAAATTGAGCCATTTCCAGTTGTCTTGAGAGTTAAGTGAAATATTAAGTACAGGAGCTCATGAAAAGTTACTTTATTTTCTTTGGCATTAAGTCAAACAGTAAGGTTCTGGGGCTGGTCTACCATGCCCAGCAAAAAGGAACATTCTCCACCTAGTGGCCACTGGGGTCACTGCATGGCAGGGTTGACCCATTTGTAGAACCTTAAGGTTTCTTCTGCATTTTGAAGTTCCTAGACAGGTGAAGCAGCATATATGGACAGTGAGCTTGGCAGTGGCAGGCTAGGGACGTGTCTGCCCTGTCTCTGTAATGTGGGCTTGGCACAAGGCAGAGCAGGTGAGGTTGTTAGGTGGGTGAATGGATGGCAGGAAGGAGAGTGTTTCTCCTATTATATGGGACACTAGTGACTGCCCATCACAGGTTCTGGCTGGGGGTGGCAATGGCTTATCTGGCAGGGTCTGCTGTGAGGGAAAGGCTTTCTTCGTCTTCTTTTTTAAAGAGACAGGGTCTTGGCCGGGCGCAGTGGCTCACGCCTGTGATCCTAGCACTCTGGGAGGCTGAGGCAGGAGGATTGCTTGAGGTCAGGAGTTCGAGACCAGCCTGAGCAAAAGTGAGACCCCTGTCTCTATTAAAAATAGAAAAAATTAGCCAGGAGTGGAGGCACGTGCCTGTAGTCCCAGCTACTCGGGAGGCTGAGGCAGGAGGATCACTTGAGCGTGGGAGTTCGAGGTTGCCATGAGCTGGGCTGATGCCACGGCACTCTACCCAGGTGACAAGCGAGACTCTGTCTCAAAACATAAAAAAAAGAGAGACAGGGTCTCACTATGTTACCCACGCTGGCCTTGAAATCCTGGGCTCAGGTGATCCCCTGCCTGAGTCCCCGAGTAGCTGGGACTACAGGTACGAGCCACTGTGCTTGCTTAGGGATTTCTTCTTTATCTACTTTGGGAGGAACCCCTAACTGCCCACCACTACCTGTTTAGGACAACAGCTGAGAACTGTTAATTTCTTCCAACTTCCACTTCACAGACAGTATCAAGGCCTCAGGTCACATGAAGCCAATGGTGGTGCTCAGACCAATACCCAGGGCTCCTGAATCCTAGGCCAGGGCCCCCTCACATCACCCCTCATGGCTACTATGTGGGTACATGTCTAGATCTGTGGCTGCGTAGAGGGGTTATTACATCCCAAACACCTGCTTTGCATCTAGCTCTGGGCTAAGAGCATGCTTCCATTTCATCTGGATTCCATTTCTTCTCCTCACTGGCCATAAAATCGGGGGGCCCTGGGATAAGCGGGGGTTCTCCAGTAGTGGAAGGTGAACCCCAGGGAAGAGCCACCTTTGGCCAATATGTTGCCTTTTTCCCTCTTTCAGTCAGATTGAATTAGGTTTCTGGCATTTCATAAATCACTGAATCTTAATACAGGGGGCTATGCCAGATGCTATCTGCCTGTGGCCTTACCTCACAAGTGGGACCAGGGCTTACCTTCAGGCTAACAACAGAAACAGCAGCAGCAGCTATCATTTATATAGCATTTATCACGTGTCAAGCACAATAATTATTTCATGTCTATCTATTGTTTTTTTTGTTTTTTTTTTTTTGAGACAGAGTCTTGCTTTGTTGCCTGGGCTAGAGTGAGTGCCGTGGCATCAGCCTAGCTCACAGCAACCTCAAACTCCTGGGCTCAAGCAATCCTTCTGCCTCAGCCTCCCAAATAGCTGGGACTGCAGGCGCTCGCCACCGTGCCCGGTTAATTTTTTTTTGTTTCTATTTTTAGTTGCCCGGCTAATCTTTTCTATTTTTAGTAGAGACAGGGTCTCGCTCTTGCTCGGGCTGGTCTCGAACTCCTGAGCTTAAGCGATCAGCCCACCTCAGCCTCCCAGAGTGCTAGGATTACAGGTGTGAGCCACTGCGCCCGGCCCTCATAGGGTTATTATGAGAATTAAAAGACTAGATAGAGGCCTGGTACATTGGCTTACACCTGTAGTCCTAGCACTCTGGGAGGCCGAGGCGGGAGGATCGCTTGAGGTCAGGAGTTCGAGACCAGCCCGAGCAAGAGCGAGACCCCGTCTCTACTAAAAATAGAAAGAAATTAATCGGACAACTAAAACTATAAAAAAAAAAATTAGCCGGGCATGGTGGCGCATGCCTGTAGTCCCAGCTACTAGGGAGGCTGAGACAGTAGGATCTCTTGAGCCCAGGAGTTTGAGGTTGCTGTGAGCTAGGCTGACGCCACGGCACTCTAGCCCAGGCAAAAGAGTGAGACTATCTCAAAAAAAAAAAAAAAAAAAAAAAAATAACCCTATGAGATAGGTACTAATGTCTCACCCTCAGGTAGAGGTTATCTAACCAAGATCACACAGCTCTGCAATGACAGAACTGGGATCTGAACTCGGAATGTGAGTTCTTTGCCACTAGACTAGACTGTCTCTTCAGGGCTGATGGCTCTGAGACCTTCCCTGGCCACTAAAGCCATGGGCTGGAGCTCCCTCTGATGTTTACCTGCTATACTGTGGGTCCTGTGCACTGACTTCGGATACCACTCTGGGCTAGAGAAATTCAAACCTGGTCTTAGGGGTACTAAGAGTAAGAGGGCCCTGACTTGAAGTCAGGAATTCTGGATTCAAGTTGCCACCAGAATGACCAAAATTAAAAAGCCCAATCATGCCAAGCGCTAACAAGGATGTGGAGCAACTAGAACTCTCATACATTGCAGGTGGGAATGTAAGTTGGTAGAACCACTTTGGAAAACCACTTGGCAGTATCTAGACAAGCTAAACATATACCTACTCTATGATTCCACTCCTGAGTATGTGAGTGCACATGTGTATCAAATGGCATGTACAGAATCTTTCACAGCAGTTTTATTTATATTTGCTTCAAACTGGAAACAACCCAATTGTCCATCAACAGTAGAATAGACGGCTGGGGGAGGTGGCTCACGCCTGTAATCCTAGCACTCTGGGAGGCCGAGGCGGGAGGATCGCTTGAGGTCAGGAGTTTAAGACCAACTTGAGCAAAAGCAAGACGCCCGTCTTTTTTTTTTTTTTTTTTTTTTGAGACAGAGTCTCGCTTTGTTGCCTGGGCTAGAGTGAGTGCCATGGCGTCAGCCTAGCTCACAGCAACCTCAAACTCCTGGGCTCAAGCAATCCTTCTGCCTCAGCCTCCCGAGTAGCTGGGACTACAGGCATGTGCCACCATGCCCGGCTAATTTTTTCTATATATATATATACTTTTAGTTGTCCAGATCATTTCTTTCTATTTTTTAGTAGAGACGGGGTCTCACTCTTGCTCAGGCTGGTCTCGAACTCCTGACCTTGAGCGATCCACCCGCCTCGGCCTCCCAGAGTGCTAGGATTACAGGTGTGAGCCACCGCGCCCGGCAAGACACCCGTCTTTACAAAAAATAGAAAAATTAGCCAGGTGTGGTGGCGCGTGCCTGTAGTCCCAGCTACTTGGGAGGCTGAGGCAGGAGGATCACTTGAGTCCAGGAGTTTGAGGTTCCAGTGAACTATGATGACATCACTGCCACACTAGCCCGGGCGACAAAGGGAGACTCTGTCTCAAACAAACGAACAGTAGAATAGCTAAACTGTGATATGTTCGAATAATGGATCATTATGCAGCATGCAAAAAAATGAACTGATATATACAATAACATAGAGAATCTCACAGATGTAATATTGTGTGAAAGAGGATGTATGTATAATTTTATGAAAGTGGTTTCATAAAATTCAACAGCAAACAAAATTAATCTATGATGATAAAGGTCAAAATAGTGATACTTCTGGGGGATACTGACAAGGGAGAGGAATAATGGAACCTTCTGGGGAGCTGGCAATGTTCTATATCTTGATCTGGAGGGTGACTGCCCCTATCAATGTATATGTATCTGTAAGGATTCATCCAATTGAACTCTAAAAATTGGTACATATTACTAAATGTATGCTGTACCTCAAAAAGTTAGGGAAAAAAATGAAATGCTTAAGCAAAAACAATTTCTGGGTATGGTAGACAATAACTTTTTGTCCCACCATTCCCCGCAACCATTCCCCCTTAATCTGGTAAAAGTCCCGAAATTTTCTTCCTTTGGGGTCACATCTCGCCTTCTTTCTCAGTTAGTGTGTTTTGGGTGGAGCTTGCTCCCTCCCAAGCTTTAGGCACACGACCCAGGCTCCAAATCAGAGTGCTGTTTCCCCCAGCCACAGTGACTAGTTGAGGGATGGGAACAGGACCAAATTGGCTAGTGAAGTCAATCCCGGAACTTTTGTTGGAACTAGTAGAAAAAGATCTTCTTTCCACTGTTGTTGCTAATATCTCAGGATATAAGCTTGGAGCTGTCAGTGGCCATCTTGTCACCTCTTGGAGAGAGCTTGCCTGAGAATGAGATCACACAGAGGGAAGCAGAAAGAGATAAAATTATTCCTGATGACTCTGTCTCAGAACCTGGATCCAGCTATTGCTGCATTTGAATTTTTCATTAGGTGAATCAATAAATTCCCTTTTTTATCTAACCACTTTGATTTTATGTTTTTTTAAAGAGACAGGCTCTTGCTCTGTTGCCCAGGCTGGAAAGTAGTGGTGTGATCATAGCTCACTTGCAACCCTGAACTCCTGGGCTCAAACGATCCTTCCACCTCAGTCTCCTGAGTAGCTGGGACTACAGGTATGCAGTACCCTGACTGGCCATAACAAACTCCTTTCTTAGCTCATTTCTGCGTCACGGAAAAGGCTCTTCCAAGAAGCACCAGGCCTATGATAAGTCCCATGAAACAAACCCTTTTCTGTGTTAGAGCTCAGGAGGAAAAGGCCATCTCTCTTTACACATTCATTCCCTTATACATTCACTCAACCAACACTTTATGACACATCACTCTGGACATTAGAGAAGTGGAGAGGAATAAGGCTGGGACTCTGCCCTGAAGGGATTAGCCTGGAGACAGCCATAATGGATGCAGCCTCCACATGGACCTCCCTATCTCACTTTCTGCTCCCCTGCCTGCATTCCTTCACAAAGCAGCCAGAAGGAGTCTCCCGAACATAAAGCAGGTGCCCAGCTTAAACCTTCCAAAGACCTCCATGAGGCCCTGGGTGATGGGCGGAGGCAGATGAGTAGATGAGGCTGTGTTGAGTTTAGGGTACTTCGGAGAGTTTCACAGGGTTGCCTAGCAATCTGGATGTCTGACCCTGTCCCAGCTCCTAAGATTAGTACTGAGGACCCAGGGGTCTGAGTGGGGTGGGGCTGAGCAATTAAGACACACATACTAGATCCAATGGCAACATGGCCCCAGTGCCCAGGTCCGTTAAGTTGCAGACTGGCTCATGGGAGAAATTCTTTATTTGGATGCTTCAGTGACCACGAAATAGAGCATAAGCATGCGTGCGCGCGCGCGCGAACACACACACACATGCACACACACAATACGCAAAGGCATTTCGAGGTGAGGGGATAGGGAGTCGGGGGAAGAGGCCACGAGAGCAGCTAGGGGCTTCTTTGACCCAATGAAGAGGAGCATCTGATGGTGACACTCCCTGGAGTTCTTGCTTGAAAGCTACAAGGAAAAATCCACTCCCAGTGAAGTCCCAGGCTGTAAAACATAGCTAAGTTAGAGAAATTTGGTTTTGGGGCCTGGGGAACATCTGTTTTCTCAATGTAGAAAGCTGTATCAGCTCTCCATTTCTTTCCCTTGGATACCATCTAGCTCCCTGGTACCTAGAAATCATCTGCTGGATGATGGGGGAAGCTAGCACCATAGCAACCTGGGCAGGGTGGTCTACACAAGGAGGAGAGGACTAGTAGGGCTGAGGGGCAGCAATGAACCTTGCAGCTGGCTGGCATGAGGCAGTTTGCCTTTAGGTGCACAGAAGCCTCAAGGAAACTTGCACGTGGGGGGCTTTCCCACATGACCTTGGGTCAGAGCACCCCTGGTGGAGAAGGGGAAAGGGACCATTCCCACTGGAGCTTCCTATGATCCTGCTGGGCACTGAGGCCAGCTCCAGTTCCAGCTTGTTCCCAGCTGCTGCAGATCCTTAGCACCATTCAGGAACTATGGAGAAGGGGCAGAAGGGATAGGAATGCTCGGCCAGGACTGTGTCATTGCTCCGGGTGACTTCACAGTTGGCAGAAACCTGCCAACTGGCCAGTATCTGGTCCAAGGCTCAGGAAAGCCTGTACTCTTTTGGGGGAGGGGTAGTGTCACATCAGTTCCAAACTCCCATGTGGCAGCCACTTCCATCTACTATTTCCCACCCTGGCCCAAGTCTAGCATGAAAGCTCTGGGTTTCACTAGACATGCCTAGAGCCCAGGGAGAGCTCTGTTCTTTAGCTGCAGGAACTGGCCCAAAATTGACTTTCAGAGGAAGACAGGTGCTAGGACCTCACCACATACAGCCCAGAGGGGCTGGGGAAAGGGGAAAGCCATCCTCCAAACTACCACCCCGTGAAACCCCAAGTCCTCTCAAGAACCCTACCTTCCCTGTCATGACCTACAGGGCCCATACCAAAGGGGAAGAGCAGAAGTAAATTAGCCTGGACCAATCAGAGGCTGTCTGTAGCCCAATCTTGCCTCAGGCCTATGTATTCTCCTGGTATAAGAAAGGAGGAAGAGGGAGCCAAGGGCTGACCAGTCACAGGAAGCTGGTTCATGGCTGGTCCAACATGGGGTGCTGGGTAGAAACATCTCTAGTCTTCCAAGGTGGCTGAATCTTTCTGAATGGGTTGCCTTTGCACTGGAATCTGGCCCAGGGATGATGCCATTGTTTTTGGTGACCTATAATTTGAGAAGGAACAAAGGCACAGGGTCAGTGTGTGGCATGGTTGTATGGCACCCCAAGTAGCTTATTCTAATGGTAGTATGGCTCTTCTAGGGCCTGGGAGTAATAAAGCAGGGCAGCTTTCCCCTCCTGAGGTCCACTGCATGCTAGGCACAATGTTGGGTGGAGCTTCCATCATTCCATTTCATCCTCATGTAAATTCTGCAAGGTGAGAAATAGCACCCCCTTTTTCCATACAAGGAAATTAAAGCTCAGAAAGTTTAAGTGGCTGGCCCAAAGTAAATTTTTTTTTTTGAGACAGGGTCTTGCTGTGTCACTTGGGCTAGAATGTGGTGGCGTCAGCCTAGCTCACTGCAACCTTGAACTCCTAAGTTCAAGTGATCCTCCTGCCTCAGCCTCCTGAGTAGGTGGGACTACAGGCACACAATACCACACTCAGCTAATTTTTCTGTTTTGTAGAGATGGGGTCTCACTCTTGCTCAGGCTGGTCTCAAACTTCTGACCTCAGGTGATCCTCCCACCTCAGCCTCCCAAAGTGGCAGGATTACAGGCATGAGCCACCATTCCCAGCCCCAAAGTAAATTTTTTTTTTTTTTTTTGAGACAGGGTCTCCTTCTGTCACCCAGCCTGGAGTAGCATCATCATAGCTCACAGCAACCTTCAACTCCTGGGCTCAAGCGATCCTCCTGCCTCAGCCTCCCTAGTCGCTGGGACTATAGGCACATGCCACCATGCCCAGTTAATTTCTCTGTTTTTTGTGGAGGCAGGTCTCACTATTGCCCAGGCTTGTTTTGAATCCCTTGCCTCAAGTGATCCTCCCACCTTGGCCTCCCCAAATGCTAGGATTATAGGCGTGAGCCTGGCCCCAAAGCAAATTTTTAAGTGGTAGATTCAGCACTGCAGCCCATGCCTTTCCACTATACCAACCAATTACTCTTCCTACAGGGCTCTACACAAGCTCATTCTGTACCATTCTCACCCTCAAACTCAATCTGAAATGGCTATCCTGTCACTGTCTAACCCACTCTCTGGGTACCTAGCACCACCTGATTATTGTCTCATTTGTTTACAGATTTGTTTAGGATCTGCTTCTACTATGAGGGGTAGGACCCAAAGGATCAGGGACAGGACTTGGTTCCTCCTGCAGCCCCAGTGCCCAAAACAGTGCCTGCTGCATAATAGGTACTCAATAAGTATTTGTTGAATGAATGAAAGCTTATCTTTAATAGCTCCCCTCGGTTTTCTTTTTTGTATTTCTATAAAGGTTTTATTGTATTTGGAAGGGCTCAGTCCTTCTTGGCAGCTGCATTCCTCATGGCAGCCAGGATGTTGCTCAGCTCCTCCTGCTTCCTCCTAGCACGGATGTGTGTCCCTACCCTTTTCTTGATGAATTCGAGGGCCTGTTTGTCCTTGAAGACCTTGAGCAACTCCATGGCACGCTGCTCATACGGGGTGAAGCCACATACTTCTCGGATTATGACCTGCATGAACTTGATGTTTGGTGAGGCACCTGTGGCGGCAGCTGTGCCTTGGCTTGGTCACATTCTCGGTCACCTTGTGGCCCTTGTTGAGGCCCATGGCCAAGGGGTAGCACAGAGCCATGGCTGTCGCGGCAGAAGGACAACTCCCCTTGCTGACGCCGGCACGTATGTTATCTCTAACCCTAACATCAGCCTGTAAAGTGAGGCTAATGAGTTCCATTTGGTAGTAGCGGAGCAAAATGAATGGGCTTTGGAGTCCAATAGTTTTGAATCCTGGGTCTTACTCCAAATAACTATGTGACCTCAGGCAAGTCACTTAACCTACCTGATAGTAGGCTTTCTTTGGTCGTAAAAGGTGGGGGATGGGGTGTGGGGGGTTGTCCTAAACTCGGAGCGTTTCTTGAGAATTTAATGACATTGAATTAGTTCAACAAATTGTAGCTTTAATCCTACAAAAGAATTACGGGCTCAGAGAGCTTTATTGACTTGCCCAAGGTCACATAGCTGGAAAGTTTAGGAAGAGAACAAACATTAAACAACACTAACATTTTCTTTTTCTTTTCTTTTCTTTTTTTTTTTTTTTTTGACACAAGAGTCTCACTCTGTTGCCCGGGCTAGAGTGCCATGGCATCAGCCTAGCTCACAGCAACCTCAAACTCCTGAGCTCAAGAGATCCTCTTGCCTCAGCCTCCTGGGTAGCTGGGACTACAGGCACGCGCCACCGTGCCCAGCTAACGTTTTCTATTTTTAGTTGTTTGGCTAATTTCTTTCTATTTATAGTAGAGATGGGGTCTCGCTCTTGCTCAGGCTGGTCTTGAACTCCTGAGCTCAAGCGATCCTCCCGCCTCAGCCTCCCAGAGTGCTAGGATTACAGGCGTGAGCCACCGCGCCCGGCCAACAATAGCATTTTCAAGTCTGGGCAGCCCCAGTGCAGGACTCCAGTTGGCTCCACACTGTCTACTGAACTGCCGCCGGCCGAGCTGCAAGAGAGGTGTGCTGAAACGCTGAGCTCCAGCTTGGGTTGCTGGGGTTCGTCTTAAGTCCATACCTAAGATAAGCCTCAAGAGTCCCCCAAATTAAAAACACATCCACAAAGAGAAAGATCTGCTACAGTGTGAGAAAGGCCAGAATGGAGAGGACTAAGGACATTTTTTACTCTAATACTCTGTTTCCACCACCTTTAAATCATTCAGCTCCATGAGCAATGCAAAATCAAACCACCAAAGTCAAAGTAATCATTTTGGCATACTTGCTGCTGAAACTCAGTTTCCTTCCCTGTAAAATAAGGGCGCTGATATCCATCTCAGAAGGTTGTAATTGTGGCACATGCTCATACCACATGTTCCCCTTCAGAAAGGAAGGGACAGAACCATGTGGGCCCTCCTGGCTGGGCCCTACCCTTTTCATAACCACCTGGTGCCACAATTGCCCCCTCATCGTGATGCCCTGGGCGGGGCATGCCGTGGGCTAGATTGGCTTCAGTTTGAATCGTGACCTTGCCTCACAGCATCACTTTGAATGCTGAGTGCCCAAATCTGTAAAATGGGAATAACCACTCCTGCTTCCCAGGGTTGCTGTGAGGATTACCTGAGAGAATTTGCTTGGCATATGGCCTGCAACAGAACAGGGGCTCAATAAATGTTAGTAATTTTCAAGATTATCATGAACAAGTGACTCTGTTCACCTGTTCCCTTCAAAACACTTATCACAATTTGTAACTCTCGGTGGCTTACTTGCTTAGTCTGTCTCTCCCACCAGACTGTAAGGTCAGGAGAGCAGGCACCAGGTCTGCCTCGGCCACCACTCAGAAGGTGTTCAATGAATGAAAGAACTTGATCATATTTGGGAATGACCTATAGAGGGAACTCCTGCCACAGAACTGATGGCAGCAAAGGATAGGGTCTTCAGGACAGTGGAAAAACAACTCCCTAGTCAGATTGCTGTATGTGTCAGGAAATCCAGGTACTCTTAGGGGACCACCAAGGAAATAATCTATGCTTCTCTACTAAAACTTTCAGCCCAGCAGGTCCAAAAGCTGGGGAGACACTGGTAGAGAAAAACTTACAGAGGAGAAACTTTTTCTTTTTCTTTTTTTTTTTTTCAGACAGTCTCACTCTCTTGCCTGGGCTAGAGTGCCATGGCATCAGCCTAGCTTACAGCAACCTCAAACTCCTGGGCTCAAGCGATCTTCCTGCCTCAGCCTCCCAGGTAGCTGGGACTACAGGCATGCATCACCATGCCTGTCTGATTTTTTCTATATTTAATTGTTTGGCCAATTTCTTTCTGTTTTTAGTAGAGACGGGGGTCTCGCTCTTGCTCTGGCTGGTCTCGAACTCCTGAGCTCAAGCAATCCTCCCGCCTCAGCCTCCCAGAGTGCCAGGATCACAGCCTGCCAGAATTCCATTTTAGCTGAGGACTATCTGACTTTGTTCTGACTCAGAAGCCCTGACCTCCTGCTGTAGACCCTTGAATTTCAAAGAATAGTTACTCACTGGTTCTTGTGTTTGAAGCCGCTGACGTGAGCTTGGTACTGTTCTATGGAGTTCAGCACTATCTTACACGTCTTGCAGGGATAGCCCTTCCCAGCTGAAACACACATCAAAATCAAGATCTTAGTTATTCAATGAGATGGGACCTCCTTTTCACAGAATGTACAAATGCCCTTCTGAGGACTGATGGGTGGGTGAGGTGAGGTGGCTGGCCCTAGTAAGAATCCCAGAAGCCTCTGTGCCCAGGAGGCACAGAATGTCTTCCTGGGGTTGGGAACCTCCTCATTCCCTTCTGTGTCTCCAGTCCCAGCAGAGCCTGGCCCAGGCTGTCTGTTGAGTGAACAACTGAACGACATTTGGTGTAAATGTCTTTTCCACCCTGACTGTGCTAAGTGGCCTCATTAAGGATGCCCTTCACTGAAAGATCTCTTGGAAGGTGCCACTCTCCTAGGACTTGTGATAACAGTAACTAATGAAAATGCCTGTAATAAAAATCAATTTGTCTTTCTACCTTGGGGCTCACAGACACCCTGTCTCACTATCAGGGCTGCTCCAATGACAAAGTGGCCTTTCTCCACATGGGCTAATAGTGAGGAGCCAAGATAGGGGACTCGACTCCTGGCTCTGCCTTCATGTGACTTTGGCTACATCCCGCCCCTCTCTGATCCTGAGCTTTTCTCAACTGTAAACCAATTATACTACAACTTATAATACTTACAATAAAAACAGTTGCTATTTACCAAATGCCTCATACTACCAAATGCCATGTACTTCATATACTTTTGTTTGCCCCTCATAATGATCCTGTAAGAGTCACTGCTGTTATTTTATAGATGAGAAAAGGCAGTCACATGTCCAAGAACACAGAGTGAGTAAGTAGCAAACTCAGGCTTGGATGACCACAAAGGCTGTACTTATTTTAGCATGCCAGGTGCTAGCTGTGCAAGACAAACAGCTACCCACACAACTTGAAGGGCCCTTCTGGCTCTGCCACCCTGAAGTCCCACGACATTGGAATAAGCTCACCTAGGTTCAAATCTCAGCTCTACCATTCCTTACGTGTGGGACTACAGGCCAGTTACTTAACCTCTCTGAGATTTGGTTTCCTCATTTGTAAAAGTGGGGTTTCTCTGAGACTCAGGTTCCTCACCCATAAAATGGGGTTAATATTAGTATCAACCTTCTAAGGTTGTTATGATTTAAATAAAAGCATGTGATGTATAATAAGTGCTTGACTAATGTGAGCTTTTATCACTATCATTATTTCACTCTTACGGGTTCTATGAGTCATGCTGGCAAAAAGGGAGGGGTGGGGATGGCATTTTTAAACAGCTTTCCACAGCAGCTGTAGCTATTATAGCTATACGGTGAGGACACGGACAATCTCCTCTACTCTAACCAGTTAGCCAATGTTCCCAGCTGCGTTTGTTTCTCTTACATCTTCAGGTATTTCTTGGAAGACACATCCCTTTAAAGCATGTAAGGGGAAAATTACTGCAATCAGTATGCAAGGTCTTTTCTACAAAAATTTAATTTTTAAAAATTAGAGATGGAGGTCTTACTACGTTGCCCAGGCTGGACTCGAACTCCTGGGCTCAAGCAATCCTCCAGCCTCAGCTTCCTGTGTAGCTGGGACTAAAGGCGCACAGAAAAGCACCTGTAGCAGGAGAATGTCACTCGTCTCAAGTTGACTGAAGTCTGTTTTCCATTCCACTTCCCCCTGTAGATATTACCTCTGTTCTTTACTCCCTTTTTTGCTGCTGTGTCTCTTAAAAGAGTTGTCTATACTTGCTTCTCCCTTTCCTTGCCTCTCAAACATTGTGTAACCGATCCCATTAGGTACACACGCGCACACACACACATTCTCGTTCTGAGGCCAATGGTGGCGTCCATGCTTCTAAACTTAATGGACAAGGCTGGGCGCGGTGGCTCACGCCTGTAATCCTAGCACTCTGGGAGGCCGAGGTGAGAGGATTGTTTGAGCTCAGGAGTTTGAGACCAGCCTCAGCAAGAGCGAGACCCCATCTCTGAAAAGTAAAAAAATAAAAAAACAAACTTAATTGACAAATGAGTGTTTATTAGGCTCCTCATATTTGACCTCCCAACAGCATCTGACTAAACCGGTGACCCCTCCCTTCTTCAAACTCCCAGCTCTTGGCTTTTGGCATGCTACTTTCTTTTAATTCTCTCCTCTGGTTGTTCCTTCTCAGTCTCTTTTGCCATCTCATTTGATTCCACCATTTAACACTGGCATTCTAGAGGACTCGATGTTTTCTTATTTTTACTTTATTATTAAGATTTCTTTTTTGGTTTGTTTGTTAGTTTTTGAGACAGGATCTTGCTCTGTCACCTGTGCTAGAGTGCAGTGGCCTCATCATAGCTCACTGCATCCTCAAAGTCCTGGGCTTGAGCAATTCTTCTGCCTCAGTCTCCTGAGTAGCTGTGAATACAGCCGTACACCACGATGCCCAGCTAACTTTTCTATTTTTTTTGGTAGATACAAAGTCTTGCTCTTGCTCAGGCTGGTCTCAAACTCCTGGCCTCAAGCGATCCTCTCGCCTCAACCTCCCAAAGTGCTAGGATTACAGGCGTGAGCCACTGCCCCCGGCCTTTAAAGGGCTCAGTCTTAAACCCTTAGTTCTTTTCTCTCTAAACTCTCTAAAGGGATCTCATTCATTCCTCTGACTTCAATTACCACCTACCAGGCTAAAACATATGAAATTACCAACAGTCAATAGTTTATAACCTATAAAAATGATGAGTTTATATGGTTCAAACTAACATGATGAAAACACAAACTTCTCTTAATCTATACCTCTTTTAGCTCTAGACCTGTATATCCAACTGTCTCTTCAATATCTCTTCTTGGATATCTCATGGGCATCTTAAACTCAAGCTGATGAAACCTGGTCATCTACCTAATCGCTTAAGACTAAATTGGGGCACCTTCCTTGACTTCTTCCTTTCCTTCATCTCCCACCTTTGATGGCCAAGTCCTGACAATTCTATGTCCTATATACCTCTTGAATCCATCTACTTCTGTCTACTCCCTCCAGTGTTCCCTTAGTCCAAACTCCCATCTTCTCTATTAGGAACTACTACTATAGCTTCATAGCTGCTCTCTCCACTACCCTTTCACCCTATTCCAAACCATTCTCTACATAGTAATCAGAATGCTCTATCCACAATGCTTAAAGTGTCAATGGCTTCCCAATGTTCTTAGGATAAAGGTTCAAATCAACTCGATGCTGTGATTAGATGCTTACGCATCTCCCCAGCATCACTGTGTTCTACATATTTATGGAATAACTTCCCTCCAACCTTGCCCTCTGGGAGGGCTTTCTTGATCCCTGGTCCCTCATCTTATTTCCCCTTGTTTTATGTGCCCACGGTCCTGCATCTCTTTTTCTAAAGCTTGTCACACTTGTAATTATTTGCTCGATCCCTATCTTCTTTGCTGCTAGACTCTAAGTTCTGTAAGAACATGGACAATATCTATCATGTATACAACGCTTGGCACGCATTAGGGAAGAGGCTCAACAAGTATCTGTTGACTACATATGAATTTAGTAAGACGTAAAGACTTGTACTAGCTGGGCATGGTGGCTCATGCCTATAATCCCAGCTACTCAGGAGGCTAAGGCAGGAAGATCGCTTGAGCCCAGGAATTTGAGCCTGCAGTAAGCTATAATCATGTCACTGCCTGAGTGATAGAGTGAGACTCTCTCTCCAAAAACAAAACAAAACAAAAACCTGTGCTATATACAGGGATTGAAGAAACTAGGGGATCAGCATGGGGCAGAGAAAGCAGTCCTGCTGTGTGGGAGGCAAGGCCCTAAGTCTGGGAAGAAAGTGATGGGTAAAGCAGAGGAAGATACCAGTAACCCAGAGGGGATGCGGAATGCTCTGCAGGCTAGAAGGATTTGGCTGCCTGAATACTATGCAGGTTTTAGTTCTGGCCTGCTTAGGTAAATGTGAGAGAAATGTGAGCCTGGAGTATCTGCCTGGTAGATGAGGTATCTGCCCCAGCAGGAGGAAGACGTACACTCTGGGTAATCTCACATTTGACCCATATTTGCGATGAGACACTTGTCAGAGGCCCTCTGGGAACTATTCTCTGAACTCAACACAGGACTAGACCTGGGTTTCAATGCTGGCTCTGGCTCTGCCACTCCCTAGTGGGAGACCCTGAGCAAATCACTTCATCTTTCTGATCCTAATGGCCTCATCTGTAAAATGGGGATAATAAAAGTTGCACAACAGAGTTATTGTCAGGATTAAATCAGGTAATTAGCCCAAGGCCTGAATTACAGCACCTATGAGTAAGTGTTAGATTACTGAGTAAACAAACAAGCTATGAATGAAGCCAGCAGGGAGAAGTCAAGCTGTTAACAAACCTAAATCGTTCGCTAAGGCAGAATCCCTGCCAGCTGAAGTCACTGCCTGCTCATCTCCCCAGCATCAGTGTTCTACATCAACAGCCACCTCTGTAAGAAGGGAGAGAGAGTGGGCTCAGTGCCCACTGCTAGACCTCCTGTACTTGGAAAGCCTCCTACCGAGTACACTCAGCTGAAGGCAGGAGGAAGGAGTGTAAGTTTTAAAGCCAGACGGAGCTAGAAACCCATACTGATGTCAACACTTACCAACATCAAGCTCTTGTCAGTTGTATGACCTTGAATAAGTCACAGCAGGACTGCTTCTTTATTTGTGAAGTGGTGGAAATCACACCTACTAACAGTTATGTGCAGGGATCAAATAATAATGTGTATATTAATATCAAAGGCGGTATGTACTCTTGTCCCTCTGCCTAGGCTTTTTAATTAAAAAACATTAATTTTTATAAAACTATTAACACTATAATTCACTGAATGTATAATAAATGTTTAAATAACAAGATAGGGTAAACATTTTCAATGAGTGGGTCAGTGTTAGCATCTCATGAAGTGGTTTTTAGCCCTAGATATCTCAAGAGTTTTTTGAAAGGATAATTCTGAGTCAGAAAATAATTTAAGAAGATTCAAAACAATAGGTTTTTCCAGAATAACAGGAATTTTACATGATGAAATGTCTATTTCAGTGGGTAAAAATCAAATAATAAAAATGTAAAATCTCTATCTAACCTATTCCAAAATATTTATACTACCCTGAATGAAGTCTACAGTGTCAATGTGTTTCTTTTTTTTTTTTTTTTTGAGACAGAGTCTCACTCTCTTGCCTGGGGCGAGTGCCATGGCATCAGCTTAGCTCGCAGCAACCTCAAACTCCTGGGCTCGAGCAATCCTACTGTCTCAGCCTCCCGAGTAGCTGGGACTACAGGCACATGCCACCATGCCCGGCTAATTTTTTCTATATATATTTTTAGCTGTCCAATTAATTTCTTTCTATTTTTGGTAGAGACGGGGTCTCGCTCTTGCTCAGGCTGGTCTCGAACTCCTGAGCTCAGGACAATCCGCCTGCCTCGGTCTCCCAGAGTGCTAGGATTACAGGCGTGAGCCACCGCGCCCGGCCTGTCTATGTGTTTTGACACAGGCCAAGATATAAATTGGTTACATACATGTTTTCCGAATTGAGTCCATAGATGGCTTATCTGCCATCTCCTCAAATCCAAGTCCTTCTGAAAATCTCTAACTTTACAACAAATGTGCAGAACACCTGACCTTAAAGCAGTATTACTGGGCTTGACTGCTATCCATATCTCTGGTTGATAATATACAAATTAGTTTGAGAGTCTTTATTTATTCCACACAAGGGCCAAAAAAGAAGGAAAAGAAACTTCAAAGAGAAAGAGAAAAAGAGGGCCTCCCACAATATTTTCCTGTGTGTGTTTTAAAACTTGAAATAACTAGCATAAAATGAACATTACATTCGGTAATAGTTTTCGTTACTGTTGATTAGCCAGTAAGTTATTTCTGAGGGGAGAGGAGATACTTTGCTGGGTCAAATTTAAAAGAACCCAACAAGGCCAAATGTAAGTTACAGAAACTAAAACAGGACCTTTGGAAAAATCTCAGTTTTGGTTTTGTTTTTTTTTGAGACAGAGTCTCGCTTTGTTGCCTGGGCTAGAGTGAGTGCCGTGGCGTCAGCCTAGCTCACAGCAACCTCAAACTCCTGGGCTCAAGCAATCCTTCTGCCTCAGTCTCCCGAGTAGCTGGGACTACAGTCATGTGCCACCATGCCCGGCTAATTTTTTCTCTCTCTATATATTTTTAGTTATCTCATATTCTTTACTCAGCAAGTCTTTCTAGACTGGACACTGGGATGCTCACAATTATTACACTGTGGGACTCTGGGAACCAGCGTCTGTATTTTGTGACTCAGGATCAATATTTTCCGTTGAAAACATTGACATTACCTCTTTGCCACCAAAGACATAGAGTCCATTTTCAGTTTCCACATATTTATGGAGAAACTTTCTCAAGTTCTAATGCTCAAATTTTCAGGGATAACTATATGAATGAGGTCTTAAAAAATAAAGTACAAAATCTTAAATATTAGTAAAGCTATTTCAACAAAATTGTTTACTTTTCAGAAAGGTATCTTTACTATAAAGAAGCTACTGTATTTCTTTTTTTTTTTTTTTT
>RJWJ010005563.1:0-67521 GCA_004363605.1 Indri indri | reverse complement strand
CAGGAATGACCATTTTTAAAAAATCAAAACTAAAAAATAATGCCGGCATGGCTGCAGAGAGAAAGGAAGCTTACATACTTTTGGTGGGACTGCAAATTAGTAAAACCACTATGGAAAACAGTATGGAGACTCCTCAAAGAAATACATGTAGACCTACCACTTGATCCAGCACTCTTACTTCTGGGTATCTATCCTAATGAAATGAAGTTATTTTATCAAAAAGACACATGCACTCAAACGTTTATTGCAGCACAAGTCAGAATTGCAAAGATGTGAATCATCCTAAGTGTCCTTCAATTCATAAGTAGATAAAGAAAAGCTTTTTAATTTGATTAGGTCCCATTTATTTTTGTTGTTGCTAAGATTTATTTTTGGGTCTTCATAAATTCTTTGCCTAGGCCAATATCTATAAGAGTTTAAATAGGGATGGGTAAATTTACACCTAACAGGTACAATGTACACTATCTGGGAGAAGGTCACACTTATAACTTTGACTCAAACTGTACAAAAGCAAATTATGTAACCAAAACATGTGTATACCTGTAATATTCTGAAATTTTAAAAAATTAAAATTAAAAATAATAAAAGAAAATGTGGGGGGTATGTGTATGTATATATATATACATATATATGTATACACACACACACACACACACAGTGGAGTACTAATAAGCCATAAAAAGGAATGAAATAGTGTCATTTGCAGCAACATGGAAGGAACTGGAGACCATAATTCTAAGTTAAGTATCTCAGGAATGGAAAGAACAAATACCATGTATTGTCACTAATAAGTGGGAGGTAATGGATAGGTACACATGGGTACAAAGTGATACAAAGGACTGGAGAAACCAAGAAGAGAGGAGGGTAGGAGGGTAGGAAGTTGAGTGGGATAAAAACTTACCTACCGGGTATAATGAACACTATTGTTGTCATGGACACATCAAAATCCCTGACTTACACATTATATAAGATATCCATGTAACAAAAACACTTGTACCACTTAATTAATATTTTGAAAGACTAAAAAACAGTTCATGATGATTAACAGCATAGTCTCCAGAGTTAGACTGCCTGAGTTCAAATTCTGAATGTATTCCTTACTAGCTGTGTGATCTGGAGCAAGCTCCTTAATCTCTTTCTGTCTCATTTTCCTCGTTTATAAAATTGATATTGATAATGTTGATTATGTCATTACATCATATGTTAAAAGTTCAGAACAGTGCCTGAAACTATGTAAGCATTCAATATATGTTAGTTATCATCATTTCTGAGGAACGTGAAAAGCAAACACAAACAAGAGCCATGTTCTTTGAGGAAGGAATACAAGTCTAGTGAAAAATGGTGTTGATGTTAATATAAATTCAAAAACAAAACAAAACAAAAAAACAAAAGTAGATGCAGACAATTAACATCTTGCAAAGGCCTGTAAAATATATTTCATAATCTGAGGACCCAGTCCAATGATCCCTTGCTTCAAATGGTAGATGAAGGAAACCTTCCTGACTGCAATTTGCAACATGGGAGTGGAAGATAACATAAAGATGACTGAGGCAATGGGCAGGATTACAATGTGTCAAAGAGTCTGAGAAAAGCACAGGGCAAGCAGCTCTATAGCTGTTAATTTTGGTCATAGGAAGACAAGTTCCCGCCAAGTCACCACATCAAACACTGCATTTCTTCCCTGGGGCCCAGTGTTTTCCTGACAACCTGGAATGGACTGAGCCTGCACACAGATGTTAGGTAAATGCCTGGTAGAAAAGTGATAGGAAACTACCAGTGGAAACTGGAACTGTCTGCTGACCCAGCTCATTCCCCTGCCTGACCTGTTCCTCACACCATCTTTTAACAAATAGCTGGCTAAGAAAAAAGGCTTCCCGTTCAAAGTTGAGTAGCAACAGAAAGAAATTATCCTGGTGTCTGTGCAAAGGTAAGGAAGGAAAACCAATATTAGACTTCTTAAACCCATGGATTTTGTATGGACGAAGAGGAAAATTTCTTTTCTTTGTTTAATGTCTAATTTATTAAACAAATGAAATTATTGAGCCATTTACATTCCTCCCAACATCAAATCAACTTTCTTAATATGAATTTCTTGCATGAGTTATAAATCAATGTCTCTTTTTAATATTTGAAAAGTGATTCAACTACATATTTTGAAAATAAAGGATATCTCAATAAACAATCTAAAGTAATATCTGAACAGAGATTCAGATATACATTTGGAAAACAAGGAAGACACAGTATTAGGGCAGAATAACAAAAGGGGATATGATTTCAAATGAATACAACATTAAGGTTATTCTTTTGTTATTTGAGTTTCCCACATTTAGAATGTAGATCAGGACACATTTATTTTAATTATGAAAAGGCCGATTTCTCTCATATTTGTCATCCATGAGATAAAATGAATAATGATAAAAGTCCATTTTATTTATTAGGCTATGCTTACAGAGATGCCTGAAGAAAGTGCATAGAGTGGAAAGAAAAACGAGCTATAAAGTGTATATTACATAAAATTAAAAAAATTTTTAAAAGAAAATTTCAATACATTAAATGGTGATGTATCTGAGAACAAGAATATAACCTTTTTTTTAAAAAAAAACTATTCAAATATGATTCAAGAAAACCTCCCTAAAATAAAGAAATATTTGAACATGAAGACCAAGTAATATTGAGTGTCTCAGGAAAAAGCAATTAAAAAATAACTTTTTTTTTTATTTCAGCGTATTATGGGGGCACAGATGTTTAGGTTACATATGTTGCCCTTGCCCTCCCCCCTCCAAGTCCGAGTTTCAAGTGTGTCCATCCCTCGGATGGTGCGCATTGCACTCTTTGCGTATACATATACCCGTCCCCTTCTCCCCCCGACCCCCTCTCCCGTCCCCGACATCCACTAGATGTTATTCTTATATGTACACTTAACTGTTGATCAGTTAATACCAATTTGATGGTGAGTACATGTGGTGCTTGTTTTTCCATTCCTTGGATACTTCACTTAGTAGAATGTGTTCCAGCTCTATTCAGGAGTATACAAGAGGTGCTATATCACCATTCTTTCTTAAAGCTGAATAGTACTACATGGCACACATATACCACGTTTCATTAATCCCCTCATGTATTGATAGACACTTGAGTTGTTTCCACATCTTTGCAATTGTGAATTGTGCTGCCATAAACATTCGGGTGCAGGTGTCTTTCTTATAGAGTATCATTTGTTCTTTTGGGTAGATGCTGAGTAATGGGATTGCTGGATTGAATGGTACTTCTACTTGTATCTCTTTAAGGTATCTCCATATTGCTTTCCACAGAGGTTGCTCTAGTTTGCAGTCCCACCAGGAGTGTATGAGTCTTCCTATCTCTCCACATCCATGCCAACATTTATTATTTTGGGACTTTTTGATAAAGGCCAGTCTCACTGGAGATAAATGATATCTCATTGTGGTTTTGATTTGCATTTCCCTGATGATAAGAGATGTTGAGCATTTTTTCTGTTTTTTGGCCATTATTCTGTCTTCTTTTGAAAAGTTTCTGTTCATGTCCTTTGCCCCCTTTTTGATAGGGTCGTTTGATTTTTTCTTGTTGATTTTCCTGAGTTCTAAGTAGATTCTAGTTATCAACCCTTTATCAGATTTGTAGCATGCAAAAATTTTCTCCCATTCTGTAGGTTGTCTGTTTGCTCTTGTGACAATTTCCTTGGCTATGCAGAAGCTTTTTAATTTGATCAGGTCCCATTTATTTATTTTGGTTGTTGCTGTGATTGCCTTTGGGATATTCATAAATTCTTTGCTTAGGCCAATGTCTACAAGAGCATTTCCAACATCTTCCCCTAGAATTCTAATAGTTTCACTCCTTAGCTTTAAATCTGTTACCCAGCATGAGTTGATTTTTGTGAGACGTGAAAGGTGTGGATCCTGGTTCAGTCTTCTACATGTGGCTATCCAGTTTTCCCAGCACCATTTATTGAATAAGGATTCTCTTCCCCAGTGTATGTTTTTGTCTGCTTTGTCAAAGATTAGATGGCTATATGAGGATGGTTTTATATCTGGGTTCTCAGTTCTGTTCCACTGGTCAGTGGCTCTATTTTTGTGCCAGTACCAAGCTGTTTTGATTACTACAGTCTTATAATAAAATTTGAAGTCTGGTAAGTTGATACCTCCCATTTTGTTTTTATTGCCTAGAATTGTTTTTGTTATGTGGGGTCTTCTCTGGTTCCATATGAAGTGCAAAATTAATTTTTCTACATCTGTGAAGAATGATGTTGGTATTTTAATAGGGATTGCATTGAATCTGTAGATCACTTTGGGTAGTATAGACATTTTAACAATGTTGATTCTGCCGACCCACGAGCATGGTATGGTTTTCCACCTGTTTACTTCCTCTACTATTTCTTTCACCAATGTTTCATAGTTCTCCCTATAGAGGTCTTTTACCTCCTTAGTTAAATATATTCCTGGGTACTTTATTTTCTTTGTTGCTATTGTGAAGGGAATTGAGTCTTTGATTTGGTTCTCAGTATGACTGCTGTTGGCGTATATGAAAGCCTCTGATTTTTGCGTATTGATTTTGTAGCCTGAGACTTTACTGAATTCATTTATCAATTCCAGGAGCCTCTTGGTTGAATCTATGGGTTTTTCTACACATAATATCATGTCATCAGCAAATAGTGAGAGTTTGATCTCTTCTGTTCCCATTTGTATGCCTTTAATTCCACTCTCTTGCCTGATTGCTGTGGCCAGGACTTCTAGCACTATGTTGAATAGAAGTGGAGATAGTGGGCAACCTTGTCTGGTTCCAGTTCTAAGTGGGAATGCTTTCAATTTTTCCCCATTCCGTATGATGTTGGCTGTGGGTTTGTCATAAACAGCTTGTATCATTTTTAGGTAAGCCCCATCGATGCTTATTTTGTTAAGCGTTCTTATCATAAAAGGGTGTTGAATTTTATCAAATGCTTTTTCTGCATCTATTGAGAGAATCATATGGTTTTTGTTTTTGCTTCTGTTTATGTGGTGAATTACATTTATAGATTTGCGTATGTTGAACCATCCCTGCATCTCTGGAATGAAGCCCACTTGGTCATGATGGATTATTTTCTTAATAAGTACCTGGATTCAGTTAGCTAGAATTTTGTTGAGAATTTTTGCATCTATATTCATAAGGGATATTGGTCTGTAGTTTTCCCTTTTTATTGCATCTCTTCCTGGTTTTGGTATCAGGATGGATTGCTCCCCAACACATTTTATGAAGCCGACATAAAAAATAACTCTGAAACAAAAAAGTCAAGTAGTTATAGGAAAAATAATCCAGCTGAAGTCAAAATTTTCCACATCCAATATTCACATATTTTCCCTACACTGGTCTCCCTAGTTTTGAGAATAGTTAAAAATTTCTCTAATAAGGAATCAAAAACATATGGATAGTATAGCTCAAACTCTATTTTTGGTGTGAAAATGTATTTCAAATTTTGTTAGAGCTAAATTTTCATTCATTATAGATGAGAACCTTACATTTCTCAAGTGTACAAAATCCCAGAAATATGAAATTCAATAACCCTTGTTGAAAAACTCCATCAGAACACTCATGTCAAATTTCACAGACATAGAAAAATTAATTCTTCACTTTGTTTGGAACCAGAAAAGAGCTTGAATAGCCAAAACAATCCTAAGCAAAAAGAACAAATCTGGAGGCATCACATTACCAGACTTCAAACTGTACTATAAAGGTATGGTAGCAAAACAGCATGCCATTGGCACAAAAATGGAGACATAGACCAATAGAACAGAACAGAGAACCCAAATGTAAAACCATCCACATACAGCCAACTGATCTTTAACAAAGCATACAACAATATACACTGGGGAAAAGAAGATCTATTCAGTAAATGTTGCTGGGAAAATTGGATAGCGACATGCAGAAGAATGAAACAGGATTCATATCTCTCACCACTCACAAAAATTAATTCGAGATAGATAAAAGACTTCAATATAAGGCATGAAACCACAAGGATGCTAGCAGAAAATGTTGAAAAAACTCTTCTAGATATTGACCTAGGCAAAGGATTTATGAAGAATACCCCAAGAGCAATCACAACAACAATAAAAATAAATAAATGGGACTTGATTAAATTAAAAGCCTTCTGCACAGCTAAATCAACAGCAAATAGACAACCTACAGAATGGAAGAAAATATTGACAGGCTATAAATCTGATTAAGGACAAATAGCCAGAATCTACAAAGAATTCAAGCAAATCAGCAAGAAAGAAACAAACAACTCCATTAAAAAGTGGGCAAAGACATTAACAGAAGTTTTTCTAAAGAAGATAGACAAATGGCCAATAAATGTGGAAAAATGCTCAACATCACTAATCATCAGACAGATGCGAATCAAAACCACAATGAGATATCACCTTACCCCAGTTAGAATGGCTTTCATTAAACAGTCCAAAAACAATAGACGCTGGCATGAATTCAGAGAGAAAGGAATGCTTACACATTGTTGGTGGGACTGCATGTTAGTACAGCCTCTATGGAAAACAGTATGGATATTCCTTAAAGACCTACCATTTGATCCAGAAATCTCACTACTGGGTACTTACCCAAAGGAAAAGAAGTTATTTTGCCAAAAAGATATTTGCATGCAAATGTTTACTGAAGCACAATTCACAATTGCAAAAATGTGTAATCAACCCAAGTGCCCATCAATTCTTGAGTGGACTAAGAAAATATGGTATGTTTATACCGTGGAATACTATGGAGCCATAAAGAAGAGTGAATTACATCCTCTTGCAACAATCTGGACAGAACTGGATACCATTATCCTAAGTGAAGCATCTAAAGAATGGAAAAACAAACATCACATTACTTGCTATTAAATTGGAATTAATTAATGAGTACACATGCACAGAGGGAAGTAAAACTCATCAGAAATCAATCAGAGAGGAGGGAAAAGAGGTGGTGGGTGAAAACCTACCTAACAGGTACAATGAACACTATCTGAGTGATGGGCACACTTATATCCCTGAATTAAGTATAACAAAATTGATACATGTAACCAAAATATTTGTATCCCCATAATAGTTTGAATTAAAAAAGGGGAAAAAACGACCAAAAAAAAAAATCTCAAAAGCACCTACTACCTTAATTTAAAAAAAAAGAAAGTAAACCTTCATGAAGATAAACTCTGACCCATTTAAAGTTAAATAGAGAAACACAGTATAAGCATTGATCATGAACACTGAATCCACTTAAATATGGAATTAAAGCTAAGGAACAATGAATATTATACTTAAAGAAAAAAATTTAAAAATCCTTCTAAACATTTAAAAGATAGAAAACATAAAATAAATAATAAAAGTCAGGCAGTAAAGAGAAACTATATGAGAGTTGTATTCTGATTTCCTTGATATCTTAGTGGAGTAGATATCGGTTTGTATTATGTTTTATAGATAAGCTACAGAAGAACCACAGAATAGAAATAAGCATATCAAAACCCAAAGAAGGACAACACAAGTCGTCTATTAAAAAGAGTATTTAAGCATTAAAATTAGTGAGCCTTTCTTCAAATATGATACAACACTAATAGCAAGCATATTTATTATATTAATGACTAGAGATAGAATAAATGCACCCCCTAATGAGGAAATAGAGGAAATACATTGGAAACTTGAGCACAAATCAATCCTGCTATTTGTTACAATTGAGAAATTGATTTAAAAAATAATTAAGGATGGTAGAAAAGAAACTAAAATGATGGACAAATCTATACAGACTAATGTGAAAGCAGAAGTTTGAAAATATCAGAAATATTTAATTCATTGAAAAATACTAACAAAATGAAAAAACACTTTATAATAAAAATAATTCACATTCTTTTATGGTCATGACTATTTGTTTACAAAATGACAAAGCATAAATCGACATAAAGACAAAGTTATAAGAAGTAGGAGAAACATAAGAGTAGAGATTTTAATTCCCCTTTTTCAGCCTAGGACAAATTAGGGATATAAGAAATAAGTAAGAGTAGAGAAGATTTAGTTAATAAATAGAAAATTTGAAAGACTATATAATATTTACTATAAGTCATGTACTTCTACATATTTTATGTATATCAATGCATTTAAATATTTTTAAGTGCCCACGAGACATTTCCAAATAACAAAATAGCATCACAAACCACATTTCTTGATCATTAGATAACAAAAGTAGAAGATGAAAACAAAATGTACTATGTTAAAATTTATTTTTAAAAATTATAGTCTTATTCAACTTCCATCCAAAGGAAAAAAATCAAACCAATGTTGGTTATTAGGTATAAAAATATCTTAGCAAAATTCTAAGTGATAGAATTTATGGGATGTACTGGCTAAAGTAATATAGAAGGAAACATTTATGATGATAAATACTTATATTTCTAACAAAGCCAGGATAAATATAAATAAAACCCTAAATCCAAAAAATAATAAAGTATACCTAAAAAGGCAAAAATAAAAATTAAAGTGATGTCAGCAAAATAGCAGAATAAAATGTCTCTGGTGCCAGTACCTTCCACAGAAGTCCAACTAGCAACAATCCACAGGCAAGAATACCTTTGTTAATATCCCATAATTTAGAATTGATGCTGAGAAACACCCTCGCACCTCAGAACTGAGAAAACCATTTGAAGGGCAAGAAGAATGGTTCTCTTTGACTGTGCTGCCCCTCCTCCAAGCTGACACAGTACCACACAGGATTCCCCTGAATCCATGGTCTGTACCATGGGAAAAGAGATTTGGAGGTAGACATTCAGTCTCCCTGCCATTCTGGGACCCCTCACAGAAAGTTCACTCCTGTCTTGTCTCCTGGGAAACACTGGGAATACCAACAGGGCTGGACCACCTAAAATCGGTTAGAAATATAGAACAGGGGTAGGGTGCACAGCAACCAGCAAGTGAATCTTGATGATTGCTCTGCACTTCAGCCAATGAAGGCACCACTGCAGAGAGACTAACAAACAGCATCATGCTACAGGAAGCACAGTCCACAGGTCTAAGAGGCTCAAGTCCCTAGCTAGCTTCTCCACACAGCCCCTGTGCTCCCATTAAGTCTTCCCCAGAGTAGGAGGCAACTGCAAGTCAGCAATTTCTCAAGGGGGGAGCATCTGCCCCTGCCCATACCCAGCTGCTGATCAATGATTCCACCAAGCCTTGGTGCTCTGCTTAAGCCTACCCTATGGTGAGAGGCAAGTGCAAGTCCACATATATCTGTGGGGCATAGCCTCTGGCCCTGATCACTCTGTGTGCCTGAACAGCAACCCCAGACACCTCACACACAGCCTTGAAGCCCAGTGCACAGTCCTGCCCAAACTACAGATTCCAAAAAACAGTACTAACTAGCCGGGGAAGATAACCTGCAAACTTGCCCAAATAAAGGTGATTGTGGAGCCCAGCCAGCAACTCTGCCTATTGTCAAATTTCAGCCAGTGGGCTCGCTGGACTATGGAGCCAGCCAGCAGTACCATTTGATGTCACAGCACAGGAAGTTACCCAGCCCAAGCAGAGAACCTGACACCAAGGTCTGCCTGTCCAACATTGCTACTAGCCAGCCCATCCAGAGTCCCAGGCTAGACTAAATAGTAAAGGCCTATCACCCCCAAGGAGCACCTACAAAGGCTAGAACAGGTGGCCTTATTCTCAAATACACAATGTGTAAACTTAAAGACATAAGAATTACAAAAGATAAATGAAATATGAAACCACAAAGAAACTAATAGAACTCTAATAATGGACCCAAAAGAAATGGGGATCTGTAAAATGACAAAAAGTACAGAAGGATCCTCTTCGAGAAGTTGTGGAACTCCAAGAAAATATACATAGAAAATTAAATCAAATTTAGAAAATAATCCATGAACAGAATAAGTTAGATAACAAAACAGAAACGATTAAAAAATACATAAATCCTGGAGAAAAAGAATATAATAATTAAACCAAAAAAATAAATAGAAAGTTTCAACAGCAAACTTGAGCAGTAGAGAAAAATCAGTGAGCTTGAAGATAGGATACTTGAAACTATCAAATCAGAGCAGCAAAAAGAACAAAAAAGAATAAAACAGGCATACAAAAATTTGGGGATGCTATTATGCAAACTAACTTTTACACAATGGCAATTACAGAAGGAGAAGAAAGAGGATGAGGACTAGAACACATATTTTAAGGAACTAACGGCTGAAAATTTCCAAAATCTGAGAAAAGACAACATCCAGGTGTAGGAAGAAAAGAGGTCACCAATCAAATTCAACCCAAAGAGAGGTTCACCAATATTTGTCATAATCAAATTGTCAGAAATCACAAAGGAAAAATACTGAAAGCAGCAAGAGGTAAGAAATACATCACATTCATGGGAGTCCAAATATAGCTCTCAGCGAATTTCTCAGCAAAAATCCTGCAGTCTAGAAGAGAGTGAAATGTTATATTCAAAGTGCTGAAGGAAAAAAACCCTGCCAACCAAGAATACTTTACCAGGTAAAGTTGTTTTTCAGAAATGAGGGAGAAACAAAAACTTTCCCATACATGCAGAAGAATAAATGTGAACCCTTGTCATCATATACAAAAATTAACTCAAAATGGATTACAGACTTAAATGTAAGACTCGAAATTGTAAAACTACTAGAAGAAAGCACAGGGGAAAACTCCAGGACGTTGGTCTGGGCAGTGATTTTTTTATACAGGACCCCAAAAGCATCATCAGCAAAAACAGACAAATGGGATGACATAAAACTCAAGAGCATCTGTACATCAAAGGAAACAATTAACAAAATGAAGATACAACCCACAGATTGGGAAAAAAATATTCGTACATTATACATTGGATAAGAGATTAATATCCAAAATATATAAGGAATTCAACTCAATAGCAAGAAAACAGTCCAATTTAAAAATAGGCAAAGGACCCAAACAGTTATTTCTCAAAAGAAGACATACAAATGGCTAATAGGTACGTAAGAAAATATTGAGTGTTACTAATCTTTAGGGAAATGCAAATTAAAACTATAATGAGATACCACCTGACAACTTAGAATGGATTTTATCAAAAAGATGAAAGATAAAAGTTGGATGCTGAGAAAAGAGAACTCTTTCATCCTTGACTGGAATGTAAATTAGTACAGCCATTATGAAAAACAGCATGGAGGTTCCTCAAAAAACTAAAAATAGAACTGCCATATGATCCAGTAATCTCGCTTCTGGGTATATATCCAAAGGAACTGAAATCTATATGTCAAAGAAATATCTGCATTCTCATGTCTATCACACCATTATTCACAATAGCCAACACATGGGATTAACCTAAGTATCCATCAGTGGATGACTGGATAATGGAACACTGTTCAGCCTTACAGAGAAAAATCCTATCAAGTGTGACACATGGATGAACCTGGAGTACACTATGCGAAGTGAAATAAGCGGGGCACAGAAAGACATACTGTATGATCTCATGTATATGTGGAATCTAAAAAAGTTGGACTTACGGAAGTAGAGAGTAGATAGATGGTTATAAGAGGCTGGGATGGGGAGGGAGAGAAGGGGAAGTTGTTGATTAAAGGTTACAAAGATTCAGGTGCAGCAGAGTGAATATAAGCAATAATACTATATTTCATATTTCCAAATAACTAAATTTCGAATGTCTCACATACAAAAAATGACAGATAAGCAAAGTGATAAATATGTTACATTGATTCAATCATTTCACATTGTATGCATATATCGAGAAAACACATTGTAACCCATAAATATATATAATTATTATAATCTGCCAGTCAAAAATACTAATTTAGGCTAGGCACCATGGCTCCCACCTCTAATCCTAGCACTTTAGGAGGCTGAGGCAGGAGGTTCATTTGAGACCAGGAGTTTGAGACCAGCATAAGCCAGAATAAGACCCCATATCTACAAAAAATAGAAAAATTAGCCAGGTGTGGTGGCATGCACCTGTAGTCCCAGCTACTTGGCAGGCTGAGGCAGGAAGGTCACTGGAGCCCAGGAATTTCAGGTTGTAGTGAGCTATGATAATGCCACTGCACTCTAGCCCAGGCAACAAAGTGAGACCCTGTCTCAATAAAAATAAGAACTAATTTTACAAGTTAAAACTTGTAACTGAAATGAATTAGTGAGAAAACAGAAAAGAAATAGAACTCATTTATTTAAAATGTTAAGATATAAAATCCACTAGATAGTATAACATTAAAGGAGACACAAACCATACATATATAAAAATGAAAATATAAAAACTATTTTATATTTTGTTGTAGCAGCATTCCATTTTCAGGGTCTAATTTCTAAAAATCACTGAGCTAATATAATGAAACTACTAAAAATACAATGGCTCTAACAAAGTAGACATTTCTATTTCTCTCATATCATAATCCAAGTGTGGGTAAGAGTTCTGTAGCAAGTAGATGTCTCAGAACCAAAAAGACACTCAGGGAAAATTATTCCTTTCATATTATTTTTCTACCACTTCTCATGATGTTTTTCTCATCTGTATCATAAAAGATGACTCACTAGCACCAGGTCCAAATTCCAGTCTATAGGTGGGGAAAATGATATAAATGTGGTTCTATTTCTACTTTCTAATATTCATGCCATCTTCTCTCTTTTCAACTGTTATCAACATTAACATATTCACATGTTAACACATGTGATGAACACTATTTTAAAAAGCATTCAGATACTTTCCTGATGTCTTATAGTTACTATATAAATCTTTAAAAAATAAATATATGAATACCTTTTGAGAAGATCATATAAAATTATTTTCCTTAATCTTTTTAGGTAGTAAATTACATTGGATATCTTCAGTTAACTGAGCTAAGGGAGCCCAGGCAGCTGGTAAATATTATTGTGGGTATATCTGTAAGAGTGTTTCCAGACGAGATCAGCATTTAAACAAGTAGATTGAGTAAAGAAGATCACCTTCATCAATGTGGGCAGTCATCAATCCCATCTGTTGAGGGTCCAGATAGAACAAAAGGGTGGAGGAATGGTGAATCATATCTGTTCTGTTTCAGCTGGGACAGCCAGCTTCTGCTGCCCTAGGACATTGGTGCTCCTGGTTTTTGGGTCTTCATACTCAATCTGGGACCATCACATTATATGTGTGCATGACTAGTATATCTACCTGAAAAAAAACACTACTTGAACATGACATACTTTTCTCATAATTGTGATGAATCTGTTTGGTAATATTTTGTGTTAAATTTATACATGGATTAATAAATAATATTGACCTATTTCTTAACTTGGACAGTCTTTCAATTTTCATACCAATGTTAAAGAACTTTTGTAAAACGAGGTTGTTAGATTTTCCTCTTCTGTATTTTTTTTTATTTTATTTTTTTATTGTTTGTTGTTTATAGGGGTACAGGTGTTTAGGTTACGTATGATGCTCTTGCCCCCCCTTCCCCCCAAGTCCCAGTCCCAAGCATGTCCATCTCTCGGAGGGTGCACATTGCACCCTTTCTGTATGCATATATTTTAATAGTTTATATGCAATAGAAATTATTTGTTGCTTAACAATGTGACAGAATGTGTCTGTTCAAACATCTGGGCTTTGTGACTATGGGAGCTGGGATAGAAGGACTTGAAAAAATTTTGAGTTGGGATTTAGTTACATTATTTCCCACTTTTCCTTTTTACTATATTTTGCTTGAAAATTGTCCAACTCTATCTGAATCTACACTCCAAAATGTTTCAAATCTATCCCATCTTGAAGACAATGGAAAGTGACCAATCCAAAATACAACTGTCTCTATGTATACAGTTGCAACAGCCATTTAATAGTTTCCCTGTTCCTACTTTTTCCTCCCATCAATTTTTTTTCAGCCAACATTCCGAGTGATCTTTTCAAAATGTAGAACACTTCGGGTCATTCTAAACCAAGGATGATATCTGTCTCTCTAACTGGCATTCGCAAATCTAGGAATTAATGTCTTGAGATTTATCCCAGTGATAGTTGTTTAGGGAACTTAACAATGTTTTTTCTAAAAGGGTGCAAGTGCTGTTTTTCTCTTGATGCCTCTTCCAGAAGACTAGGTTTTAGTTCATGCAAGGGGTGATTAAAGGGATCCTGAAGAAAGTTGCCCATATCTGCTCATAAGACTGTGTGTACTCTATGAGCTCCTTGTAATACCTAATCATGTCTGCTTGCAACAAAGTAGAGTCAAAGATCATAGGTGGTGTTATTGTATTTATAAATTGGCCTTTGCTACAATAACTTATAGAGAGCCAATTAACTGTCAAGCTAGTTGATCTTTTTGTAACTATAGGTATGAACATTACATTGGGCCTGGAAAGTTCTAGTGTTTTGCAAAATTTGGCTCAGTTTAATATAAGAATCCCATTTGCCTGAAAATCAAGTATAATACAGATCTGCGACCAGCAAACATTTTCTATAAAGGGTCAGACAATAAATAATGCAGACTTGTGGACCTGTGGTCTCTCTTGGAGAAAGAGTCTACTCAACTCTCCTGCTGTACGTGGCCATACAATATAAAATGAACAAATGCTCCAATAAAACTTTTTTTTTTTTTAACAATGGTTGGCAGACCATGTTTGTCCTGGGGGCCATTGTTTTCCAATCCCAGGCACAGATGGTGGACTATGTGAGTAAGCGTAGTGCTTTGTAGAGTTTCTTAATGACAGTAACACTAAATGTTAGATGAGGATTTCCAAAGAAGAAAACATGAAATTGAGTAGCATTTTTCCATTCTCAGAGACATAGCTCTTCCATAAGGAAAAGACTTGAACTTAAGATAAGCAGACAATGACCAGAAAGCATTCACGGTTCGTTGCAGCGGGTGGTAAGAAGCAGTTCATATGAAGGCATTTACAAAGGTCTTGCACTTTGAACTTCTGTCCAGGTCCAACCTTTACAGTTTTACTAGAATTGTGCTGTTGGCAGGTGAGACACGTACAAAAGACATACTCCATTATTTTACTTTAAAACTTACCTATCAGTGTTGCTTCAGATCAGTGGCCAATTTGTCCTTGTTGTGGTAGAAAGATCTCATGTACAGTCTTAGCAAGGTTCCCTGTGACATCTTATGCCACAATCAGACTGTCATCCTAAGAATGTGAGGGATTATTTCAAAGTGTTTTATATCTAGGTCATTTCCAATATATTTTCTCTGATGTTGAGGCTAAATTATGGCATTCTATGATGATCTCCTTGAACTCCACTGAAGATTTGGTTTGATGGGGTGTCACAAGACCCTGTGTATGGATGATCTGGCTTGGTGTATCAAGGAGCTAGGGTGTTTCTCTTCAACTCTAGACTCTTTTAAGTGCCTTTATAATAGGTACTTCCTTTGCAACATAGTAAGATGTCTAGAAGTTTCTTGACCTAGCCAATGTTTTAGGGTTCCTTCTGAGACCGAGAAGACTGTCTCTAAAACATCTCAATATCAAGGACACCCAGAGACATATCTACAGTCTGTTTATAAATTAACTTTCTTGCTCTAACCAGTTGGCAACTTCTAGTGAAGGCAATCAATTTTGTCATTTGGGTTGATTTGCTTCTCATTGTGGGATCATAGTCTGAGCATAAAATCTTTAATGGGATGGCCAGACTAATTTCTCATTTCTGTCTTTAATATGATCCATCAATAAGTTAAAGGACAGAAAATACAGTCATCTCTCACTATCCATGGGTATTGGTTCTAGGACCTATCAGAGGATTCTCAAGTCTCTAAAATTTGCATATAACCTGTTCACATGCTCCCTTATAGTCCGAATCACCTCCAGGTTACTTATTAATGTGATACCTGATTCAATGTATGTGCTGTGTAAATAGTTATACTATATTGTTTAGGGAATAAGGGTAAGAAAAACATCTGTACATGTTCACTATAGATGCAAGTTTTTTCCTGAATATTTTCAGTCAGCAATGGGTTGAACCCACAAAGGCAGAATCTCTGGATATGGAGGGACAACTGTATTTAACAATAAATGTTTTAGTATTTTAAAGTTTGGTAGAATCCCCTGAATGTTTCTAGATATATTAACTTTATGTGTCTTTAAAAATCATTGACTAATGAAATTTAAAGCTATAAGAGATTCCAAAAATATTTATCTTGTTTAACTATTCTTACTGACAGTAAGGACTCAAAATTTTGAAGCTGGAACAACTTTCTACTTATCTTTATTTCTCCTCCCAGCATTCTGATAGATAGTTTTTGACCATATTGTAGTACATTACACAGAAGGAAAAGTTTAACAAATATTGTAAATTTAATAAAACTTAAATCCCATAGGATAAGTGACTAAGTTTCTGTTGAAGTATCATGTAATTGTCTAATTTAAAATTATTTTCCACTTTTTGTATTGCTTACAGAAAAATTTTCAAACCACATAGCTTGATTTGCTGGTCACTTACAACATGGCTCCCAACTGCTCCTTTGTGACTCCACCCCAGCTACTCTACACTCCTATCACTATGCAAATACGATCTCTCACCCACAAGCTCTTCTTTGTTGAATGTCTATCCTATTAATAAAGTGAGCTAAGTAACAAACTTTCCCAACTGCACTTGTTGGCAACTATACTTGTCAATAGCTTTTCTATAGTTAAGAATCTTTTTACCTTTTTATTTTTTAGTATGTCATATTGTATTATGCCTATTTTGTTCCCTTCATGGATTAAAATATATGGTCAAAAAATTATAATTATATAATGTACTTGAAGATGTGTATTTAGGTACCCTTGGAACAACTTCTTAAAACTAAACAAATATTTAATCTTACATCATTTATCAGCCTTTTTAGCCCTTTGAGTCATTATTGTGGTTTTCTCTATATTCTTTCCAAGTTCCCCTCACAGAGAAAATGGTGAAGTAGTGTATAAAGTTGTTTATAACATTTGTCAAACATTCATTATAAAATGTGGTCTAACAAAGTGATGATGCAGTCTACCCTCCTGTTTACATATGAATATGTATTATGTTTGCATTTTAACAGTGTCAGCCCATGGCTAATTTGTAGCCACTAATGAGTCATTTTCTTGACTAATTAGGTTAGATCTATTTATGATCTGAACAACAAAACTATGATGGATAGTTGAATTCTACAGTTAAAGAGCAAATGTTAACAGTTTACATTTAGCCTATTAATAGAGGTAACCAGAAAACTCAACTATGCTATCTTTTTAGAACAGTATAGTAAGTATTGAGTTATAAAAAATTCAGATCCATAAATAAAAACAAAACAAACAAAAATTTCAGATCTACCAAAAAATGTTGCTATTTTTGGTCACCCACATTCACACTGGAAAATGAATGACAACAGTTGTCTTTTATGATCATTTTAATTAAATTCCAATCAGGTTTTCTATTAAATGAAATTGACTATAAAAGTCTTTCTTTCCAGAGACTTCCATTTTACACAATGGAAATGTCATATCTCAGATCATAATATTGTGCTTGTAATTTTCTGTTTCAGTGGCTGTTACCACTTCTGCCACCAATAATTTGTGTCTCTACCATCTACATGCATGTTCCTAAGGACTGTTGAGACTGAGGGAGTCACGTGGCACAAGCTGGTGGACTTAGCTTTTCCACAGCCCCAGGCTTGTCAGCATAGTAGGCTCCATTTTCCCTTAACTGATAAGTCTTTTGGGAGTAGGTTGTTGCTCTTAGAAGATTTGGATTCCTTATTATCTCTTATATGAATCATGGAGTTGGAAGATCTACACTGAGAAACCAGTTAGACCATGAATGTATTCAATGTTGATGTACAGGTTATTTAATCATTCTACAGTGAACCATTTTCCTTATCAGTGGAATGGGGATAAGAATACTCCATCGCACCGAAGTGTTGGGTGGTTTCTTACAAAATAATATACATAAGATTTTTCTTTATTTTTAGTTTAAAATCTTACGTAAATGTAAAATGGTGTTGTAATTTCCCTCTTCAGTAAGTGCCCTCTACTGGTTATTCTTTTCTAGAAACCAGTTGCAGAAATCTGCATTGAGGTCCGAAAGAATGGTAAACTAAAAAGTAGATGACTATTGTTAGTGACCACATAGTCAGGCAGCTTGGACCTCTTGGACCTCTTCAAATATCTAGAACTTACAAAATATTATTATATTAAAATAAAAGAATCCTGGGGCTGCATCTTTATCTAGATGCATCTTTATCTAGATTAAACTTTTAAATGTTTGCTATTACGTTTTTATAATTTACAATCGATCTCGATGTTTAAGTGGATGGAATTTTATGTGAAGACATGACCATCGATTATATTAATATATTACAGGTAATAGCATATAGAGAGTATTAGTGCTCACTCTTTTAAACTCCTGATGATGTTGTGTAAAATTAACTCTACCCCTGCCCAAACCCCAGCCCATCCTTCCAGTCCCCACAACCTAGATGCCTGCTTAATATCTATTCTCAGCTTCTTGATTATTTTCAGAATCTCTATATCATTGGAAACAGCAATGTGCCCATCCAAAAATTACACTTTTCTAGCTGCCCATATTTATGATATGTGAGAAGAAGCTATTGTTGAGTGAGCTTCAGGGAAAACTCTAAGAACTCTGAAACTGGTAGGGAATCTTTTGCCTTTTCTTCCTATCTGGACTACAGTAATTAGTGGGAGTCCAATAACTACCTTGTGCAAGAGGTAAATTTGAGGATGGAAGCCACACATTAAGGATAGTAGAAGAGCAAAAAGATAGTAGGAACCTGGGTTCTGATAACTTTACGGAGCCTCCATTACGGTTCACATTACATAATTGAGACATTCTGAAATCAAGCTTAAGTCATTACTATATTTCAAGTGTCTGCAACATGCCATTCAATACAATTCCCAGCATTCATTACCCTTCATAAAATAAGCATATTTTTTCTTTCTTTTCCATAATCAGAAAACAACACAAAACAGCAATAACAAAAAGCATGGCACTATACGCATGTATCTGCTAGTCACATGCAAACAAATGGATCCCTGATAGAAATATTAGGAAGTTGGGCCGGGCGGAGTGGCGCATGCTTACAATCCCAGCACTTTGGGAGGACAGGCAGGAAGATCACTTGTGGCCAGGAGGGAGAGACCCCATCTCTAAAAAAAAAATAGAAAAAAATTAGCCAGGCATGGTGATGTGGGCCTGTAGTCCCATCTACTTGGCAGGCTGAGAGGTGGGAGAATCACTTGAGCCCAGGAGTTTGAGGTTGCAGTGATCTATGATGATGCCACGGCACTCCAGCCTGGGCAACAGAGTGAGGCCCTGTCTCAGGGGAAAGAAAAAAGAAAAAGAAGTTGGGCAATCTATGTATTTTCACTATGACTATTATTCAGGCATTCACAGATCTTGATAACAGTTTCTATAAAATAATTTTCTTTCAAACTTGAAATACATTCACTTTAATTGCAAAGAAAACAAATCTTAAAAAAATAATCTTTCTCTGGGGATTGATGCTGGGGGTCTCAGAACAATGGGCAAAGCATAACTGAGTGGCCTCCAGCCACTGCCAGGCCCCGCGTGTTCCAGAAGATTAGCACTGTCAAAGCCTAGCTATGATAGGTGGTGATTAGGCATTATCTTTGGCTGTTTTCTCTGGCTTTATTTTTCTGACAAGTCTATCTTAATTAAACCCAAATTGGAATGAAAAATAAGAAAAGCTGCTATTTTAAACCTACGTTATAAAAAAGTCAGCCAAAATCACAAATCGGCTCAAATTTGTTCATCTTTAACAAAGAAAAACAATGCCATTGGAGATTAATTGATTTAAAAGAAAAAGCAAACTCTTATTCCTTTCAGATTTATGCTTAATAAAAGCCATCTTCTTTTCCAGGGACCAACAATCCTTAGCTGTGAAAGCGTGCGAAGTTGCAGAACTCTGGGAAGAGAGACTGAGAACAGCGGTGTGGCGTGGAGGTGGGGCACTTGCCAACACCTCCCCTGCGTGCGTGTGTACAGAAACATTTGGCAGAAAAAGGAGCAGTTTGGTCAAGATATAGATATTTTCTTATTTCTATTTCCTTGTACTTTTCAATATATTGAACATGAATCTTTTTTGTAATAAGAAAATAAAATTGTTGAAGGAATATGCTAAATAAAAATGGTATTATCTGACACTTTGGGATTTATAATTCTCACACTGTAATAATTGCATTCTCATTTTTATCCTCAGTAAAAAAGTATAGAATATCTAGTCACCATCCATATCATAGTTCTTTATACTCATTGTGGTGCTTTTAAAATTATGTCCACAAATTCTTTAATACTTTTCTCTTCAAGAGGTCTTGCTTAACCTCATTAAATTTAGTGACTTAATTCTAACAAATTGAATATGCCAGAAATTATATGTCACTTCCGAATTCAGGATAAAAGAATGATGGACCCTCTTTCTTGGTCTCTCACTTGTCACTCACCACAGAGTAAACAATCTGCCATGTTAGCAGCCCTAGGAAGAGACCGAGTGACAAGAAACCGAGGTCCTCAGTCCACAGCACGGGGAGTAAGCTTGGGCATGGATTCTTTATCCCCAGACAAATCTTTACATGCTCATAGTTCTGGCCGCCATCTTGACAGTGCCCTGTTGAGAGAGCCTGCACCAGAGCCACTCAGCTTAGCTGTGCCCTGATCCTTGACCCTCAAAGGATAAGAGATAAATATTTTTTTATCTTAAGCTTTTAAATTTGGGGCTCATTTATCCAAAAGCCTTCTTGTAATTCTCAGGTAAAGTGAAAGAAAGCTTAAAATTTCCCCAATCTCTAGCACCTTGAAAAACTAAAAATACTATTTAAAATATGTGTAAATATCAGAAAACTGAGCCAAAAAAAGCAGCTATAAAATGAAGGAAGGGGTTCAACAATAGTCCATAGTGGACTTCAGGAAGAGAGCAACAGAAAGATTTAGAAGTCAACCACAATCTTTCCTCCTGGTTTTCTATTCTCCTCATATCAGCAGGCAGGAGTAGAGGGAAGGAGTGAATGAAGGTTCTGAGAAACTCTCCAACATCCACCATTTGCGTAGACACCACATGGGCCACCTCAAACTAGGAACAATGAGAAACACCAAACAGCTGTGAAGAGAATTTGTAAAGGCCTATGGCTTATACTTTTATATTTGAGCTTATATTGTCTATCGTGTTTTCTACTACTTGTTTTGCTTAATTCATATTTTTTCTCACATTTCTTGCCTTTTAAATTATTCCCTTCTCATGTTCCTCCCTTTTCTGGTTTTGAAATTACAAAATAATTTTTATTCATGAAATTTCAATTCATTGATTACATTTATAATTTCTACAAGCAGCCTTTACTTTGAAATGTATAGTTGACAATATCTCTACCCTCTTCCAGCCCTGAGACCAATGATTCTCTAATTTATTGTCCATATGTAACACTCAAGGACCCCATGAGACTGTAGATTCTGATTCAGCAGGTCTAGGGAGGCCTTATCGTGCATTCTAATAAGCGCTCAGGTAAGTCTGACACTCCTGCTCCATGGAACACACTTGAAGTGGCAAGGCCTTAGACCCCCATAACTCCACTCATCCCTCGTAACTTATATTCTCCATTTAGTATTGTATTATAAATCTGATTTTTCTCTTTTTAAACCACTCTAGACATTATTCTTATTATTTTATTAGTCAAGCTTTATTTATAGTTTTTCATTATCTCTATTTTTCACTCTTTGTACCTCAGACCTGTCCTTCGGGGTCATTTTTTTTTTCCTACTTGAGATGCTGATCTGATAGTAACAAACTTTTCAATTGAAGTGTATCAGATAATGCCTTTGTTTTTCTTTTTTACCTTTTGTATGTGTTTTTTAAAAAGAAGTATTTTGCTACATGGCCAAAATACTATCATCTCACCTGAAATAATTTCTTAATATGCTACACTGTCATTTCTTATTCAAATTTTTCTAACTGTCCCAAAATATCCAAAATAAGGGAAACAACACCATGGATTTAATTTGCTCCTTCTGTATGTTCAGGACTGAAGTACAGTCCATTTTTCCCCACACAAGCAAGAGGTACTTTTTGTGTTCTGACTTTGGTGTCATACAATGTCCAGTGTTTCATCAACTGTTCGTCTTATGGTTTCAAAACTAATTGATGATTGCTACCAGAATACATATAATCAAGATTTGTAAAAGTTGATCATTCCTACCAATTCTTTTATAGAATTCTCTAGCTTTCCCTTACTAAACAAAGCTAATTAATATCCTAAAATACAGTTACCATTTAAACGAAGAATTCATTATTCTTTTTCTTTAATTACCAAATTTCAAAGGAGATAGTTGATTAAGCAGTTGGTCTGAATAGGCAAGGTTGATTTTTTTAATTGAGTATCATCATGAACCCAAGTATTTTTATAGATTGTTTGAATCATTTATGATCATTCTTTGTTGAAGTCTGAGTTGTCACAGATTTAACCAGACAGAGTCCCTTTAAGTTGGTGCCTATCCCCGCCCAAAGTGAATGACCCCATGCCCATGAACAAGCAGCATATTAAACACAAACCAGCAATATCTAGCCTCAAGGCGAAGCTGTTAGGGAAAGACGAAACTAAATAAGCTGCAAGAAAGTTTAAAGATATTTTTAAAATATGCAAAAATAGCATGAGGTTCAGAACAGTATTATTTATGTCCTCTGATTTTTGTTAAAAGGATTTTTACTCATTCATTCATTTAAATATTTATTAAGCTCTTCCTATACTCCAGATACCCCACAACTTTTTGAAGACACAACTAAGTTCAAAACTTTCTATTCTCCTGTGTGCTGCTGTGGTGAAGGATCCTTAATCAACAAACTTCATTAATAAACATAAAATGATCACTCTGGTGGGTGCTTTGAAGGAAAGAATCATAGGTTTTGAAAATGATCTGCCATCTGAGAATGGAAGGATGAGTAGTACTTGAGTAGATAATGTTGGGAAAAGAATGGGGTAATATTATAGGGAAAGATAAAACATCTAATTCTGTGCTGGGCACAGTGGTTCACGCCTATAATCCTAGCACTTTGGTAGGCAAAGGTAGGAGGATCACTTGGGGCCAGGAGTTTTAGACCAGCCTGAGCAACATAGTGAAAAAAACCCTGTTTAAACCCCCCTACCCCCCCCTAAAAAAAAAAAAAGCTGAGCATGGTGGTGGCAGCACATGTCTGTAGTCTCAGCGACTTCGAAGGCTGAGGCAGGAGGATCGCTGGAGCCCAGGAGTTTGAGGTTGCAGTGAGTTATGATGTTGCCACTGCACTCTACCCAGGGCAACAGAGCAAGCAACACAAGAAAACCAAATACTAATTCTTGGTAATGCAAGATGAGAATATTTCAAATAAATAAAGCTCAACAAAAGCCAATGTCATTGCAAAAAATCAAGTGAAATGATACAGAAAATATCCATTGAATTTAGGATGGTGGCCTTGTAAAAGTCATTTTGGTGCAGGATAATGCTATTTATTTATATATAAATCAAAATCTCTGAAACTATATCCAATAACTTTCAATAAATGTTTACAGTAGAGAATCATGTTCAGAGTTGAGAAGAGAACAAGTAAACTGTTCATTATTTTCCATAGAGTTACAATGTCATGATTATTTTCTTGCATCGATATTATTTTTTAAATTAAAAACAGGAATTTGACTAAAACTCGTGTTTTTAGGATTAAACAATCAAATCTATTTTTGTTGTTTTAAAGGAATTATGTACAGGGAGAGGACAAAATGGCTATTTAGTGGTGGCCTCTTGGCTCACTGCTCCCAGTGAGAAGGAGGAGAAAGAACTCAGATGGCTATACACGAGTGGATCACTCCCCCACAAGACAGCATTATGAATCTGCAGAGAAACAGCGTGGGACATGCAGTGCAGGGGGGAAAATGGTGAAAGGGAGATATGTTCGTAAAGATGGGAAAGTGTGAGATATACAATAGGCAACAGAGCACGGGAGGGCCACGTCCACCCAGCCAGCCAGCACAGGGCAATCTGACCCACAGGAGGATGCCCAGCTCCCTGACAGACCTCCACACACACTCAGACAGGGAAGCTTCTGAAGTGGGTGCAAAGCCATGGCATGGGACCACAGACTCTGTGGAGAGGAGACAGTAGCAGGAATCATTTTGAACTCTCTGGTGCTCTGTGCTGGGATAGCACTGGGCAGGGGAGGGACTGGTCTGAGTGGTTACTTCCCATGACCAGGTGAGGGAGTTTGGAGACAGGCACTTCACCTCTGGTGGTCAGTGGGACCAGAGCACAGGAGGTAAACATTGAAAAGGGGTCTCTGCCCCTTGAAACTGTTGATGATTTGGCTGCCTCAGTGCAGGACAGAAAGAGCAGGACCCTCTGCTAAGTGGATGGGAGACTGTGGGACTGTGATGCAGAGGTGACAGCTGGCAGCTTCTTGATTCAGCCCACTTGATGGGCACCTGCCAACTCCTGGGTGGTCACACCCAATGCTAGCTGTCCAGGGATGGGCAGCCACCATCATAGGGGTCCCCAGCCTGGAGACACTGCAGTGTGCACTTTTGGGACTTTCACACTGGGTGGCAGACTCCACCCTTGGAGATTAGGAGAAGTGAGAAAAGCCACTTTCTTTATGCGACTGGTGTGAATCTGCAGGGCTTTGGTGCTGAAAAATAGTTGGAGGCCTGTCGATTCGGGCCACCAGACTGGCTTAGGTCATATAATAAGAACATAACTCCAGGGTTTGATCTCTGGGTCTGGGTGGCCACCAGCATTGGGGTTTGTGGACAGGGAAGGAAAAACCTGGCCAGAGACCTCAGCAATTGCATCAATTGACCCCTCCCATCAGGAGCAGCCTTCCAAGTGTGGTGAAATATCCCTGAATAAGATATTAACAGTTCCACCTAGCAGCAAATCAAGCAATCACAGAAGCACACACACCCAGACTTGCATGCACCAGGCTTGCATGCAATTTATCTTGCCCTTACCACCACCTTAAGGGAAACAGGGTCCAAATAACCCTCAGGAATGGCAAGGCCCCTCTCAAAGATCAGGGCATTCATATACCCCATCCGGAGGACCAGAGCCTACCACAGAGACATCAGATTACCTTGATAACTGGCTCCTCCACACAAACTTCAATCAACAACAGGGTAACCCCATAGCTTAACACAGTGCCTTCTATCTCAAGCTATTAGATGGCAATGGAGTCATACCCGCAGTGTAATCCACCAGCTGGGAACTTAAACTGGGGCACCAAACTCACTAGTCTCCATTGGCAATACGTGAAGACAAAGGTCAGAGGTAACTCAACTTGCTAAAATACCCCTAAGACAATATAGGTCCAGCGTGCCTCTCCCCAGCACTGTTGAGGAACAACACTTGGGGACTTGGAGATAGGGCCATAAACCAGTCCTAGCACCCCCAGTTCTTGAACAAGTAACCTGATGAGAAAGAATCAGCAAAAGAACACAGGAAACATAAAAGATCAGAGAGAAAAGTCACCCTCAAAAGAAATCATTAGATCCTCAAAAATGGACACCAACTTAAATAAAATGATTAAAATGACAGAGGAGGAATTCTGAACATGGATTGTAAGAAAACTCAATGGAATTGGAGGGAAAATAGAAACCCAACACAAAGAAGCCACACAAACAATACAGGAAATGAATGAAAAATTCTCTAAATAAATTAAAGTTTTACAAAAGAACCAAACAGAAATACTGGAAATGAAAGAGGCAATCAAGGAACTATAAAACACAGTGGAAAGCCTTAAGTAAAGGATGGATCACACAGAGGAAAGAATCTCAGAGCTTGAAGATAATGCTTATGTGCTAAACAAATCAGATGAAGAAAAAGGACACAGAAGCAAGAGACATGAACAAAACATACAAGAAACGTGGGATTATATAAAGAAACCAAATCTAAGAATTAAAGGCATCCTGGAGAGAGAAGAAGGAAATACACAAGGTCTAGAAAATCTATTTCTTGGAATAATGGAGGAAAACTTACCTGGCCTGGCCAGAAATCTAGAGATCGAGGTACAAGAAGCACACACAACTCCTGGAAGACAATGTGAAAAGGCAATCACCACATCATACAGTTATTAGGCTGGCCAAAGTAAACACAAAAGAGGCAATCCTTCAAGCAGTAAGATGAAAATAGCAGATAACCTACAAAGGAAAACCTATCAGACTAATTGCAGACTTCTCAACTGAAACCTTACAAGCTGGAAGAACTGTGAACTCACCCTCAATATTCTAAAACAGAATAATAGCCAACCTAGAATTCTTTACCCAGCAAAACTAAGATTCATTTATGAGGGAGAAATAAAGACTTTCCCAGACAAGCAATTGCTGATTGAATTTGTGAAGACCAGACCTGCCCTGCAGGAAGTACTCAGACCTGAATTACACACTGAACAGCACAATGGACACCCATCAAAGTAAAATCACTCAAGAGTTAATGTCCAGAACCCTGATTCCACAATGGCTTGAGAGGTAAAACTGAACAATAAGAATTTAAGCAACAGTATGAACAGAAACCTACCCCAAATATCAATTTACTGAATAAATGTGAATGGCTTGAATTGTCCATGGAAGAGACCTAGACTGGCTGAGTGGATAAAACAACACAAGCCAAGTAGCTGTTGTCTCCAGGAAACGTATCTTACTCGCAAAGAAGCTTTCAGACTCAAGGTGAAGGATTTGAAAACAAACTTCCAGGCAAATGGAAACCAAGCTGGGGTAGCTATTTTTATATCAGAAAACATACACTTTAAAGCAGCAAAAGTAAAGAAAGACAAAGATTATCACTATATAATGGTGAAGGGAAAAATTCAAAAAGAAGACTTAACAATTCTTAATATTTATGCACCCAACACAGGAGCTCCCAGATACATAAAGCAAACACTGTTTGACCTAGGTAACATGATAAACAGTAATGCCATAGTAGCTGGGGATTTCAACACCCCACTGACTGAACTGGACAGATCCTCCAAGCAGAAAATAAGCAAGAAACAATAGATGTAAACAGAGCTGTAGAACAAATGGATCTAACAGAACATTCCACCCAAATAAAGCTGAATATGCATTCTTCTCTTCAGTTCATGGAACTTTCTCTAAAATCAATCACATTCTAGGCCACAAATCAGATCTCGACAAATTAAAAAAAAATAGAAATTATACCATGTATCTTTTCAGACCTGAGTGGTATAAAATTAGAGATCAATTCCAACAGAAACATTCACAAAGTCATTGAAATTAAACAATGTATTGCTGAATGACTATTGGGTCAAGGAGGAGATCCAGATGGAAATCAAAAGATTGTGTGAACTAAATGATAACGGAGACACAAGTTATCAAAATCTGTAGGATACAGCAAAAGCGTTCCTGAGAGCAAAACTAATGGCATTAAATGGTCACATCCAAAAGACAGAAAGTTCGCAAATCAACAAACTAATAAGGTGTCTCAAGGAAGAGAAATAGGAAGAGCAAATCGATCCCAAACCTAACAAAAGAAAAGAAATAACTAAGATCAGAACAGAACTAACTGAAACCAAGAACAAAAGAACTATACAGAAGATTAATAAAATCACAAGTTGGTTTTTCACAAAGATAAAGAAAACTGACAACCCTATTGCTAGATTAATAAAAACTAGAAAGGAAAGGACTCTAATAAGCTCAATCAGAAATGAAAAAGGAGAGGTCACTACAGACATCACAGAAACACAAAACATTATCTTCAAATACTATAAAAATCTATATGCCGAAAAACTACAAAATGTAGAGAAAATGGACAAATTCTTAGAAACACACAACCTCCGTAGGCTAAATCAGGAAGAAATAGAATTCCTGAACAGACCAACATCAAGCACAGAAATTGAAGCAGCAATTAAAAATCTTCGACACAAAAATCCTCAACGAAATCTTAGCAAACCAAATCCAACAGCACTTCAAAAAAATAATTCATCATGACCAGGTGGACTTTATCCCAGAGATGGTTCAACATATGCAAATCTATAAATACAATTCACCACATAAGTAAAAGCAACAACAAAGACCATATGAGTCTCTCAGTAGATGCAGAAAAAGTATTTCACAAAACCCAGCACATTTTATGATAAAAACTCTTAACAAAATGGGCATAGATGGGACATACCTTAGAATTACTAAATCCATATATGATAAACCCACAGCCAATATCATACTGAATGGGGAAAAATTGAAAACATTTGCGCTTAGAACTGGAACCAGACAAGGTTGCCCACTATCTCCACTTCTATTCAACATAATGCTGGAAGTCCTTGCCAGAGCAATCAGACAAGAGAGGGAATTAGGTGTATCTGAATGGGGGCAGAAGAGGTCAAACTCTCATTCTTTGCTGACGATATGATATTATATCTAGAAAATCCCAAGGATTCAACTAAGAGACTCCTGGAATTGAAAAATAAATGAATTCAGTAAAGTCTTAGGACACAAAATCAATACACACAAATCAGTGGCATTCATATACGCCAATAACAGTCAAGCCAAAAATCAAATCAAAGATGCAACACCTTTCACAATAGCATCAAATAAAATTAAACATTTAGGAATACATTTAATGAAGGAGGTGAGAGACCTATATAAGGAGAACTATGAAACACTGAGAAAAGAACTTCTAGAAGATGCAACCAGATGGAAAACCCTACCATGCTCATGGATTGGCAGAATCAATATTGTTAAAATGTCCACACTACCTAAAGTGATCTACAGAATTAATGCAATTCCTATTAAAATACCATAATCATTCTTTACAGATCTAGAAAAAATAATTCTGCACTTTGTATGGAACAAGAGAAGACCTTGTATAGCCAGAAGAATCTTAAGGAAAAAGAAAAAATTGGGAGGCATCAATCTATCAGACTTCAAGGTTTACTACAAGGCTATTATTTGCCAAAACAGCATAGTACTGCCACAAGAACAGAGATACAGACCTTTGGAACAGGACTGAGAGCCCAGATACAAAACCATTCTCATATTGGCATCTAATCTTTGACAAAGCAGACAAAAATATACATTGGGGAAAAGAATCCCTATTCAATAAATGGTGCTGGGAAAACTGGATAACCACATGCAGAAGATTGAAACTGGATCACCACCTCTCACAAAAATTATCTCACGATGGATAACAGACTTAAACTAAGGCATGAAACTTTAAGAATTCTAGAAGAAAATGTTGGAAAAACTCTTATAGACATTGGCCTAGGCAAAGAATTTATGAAGAAGACCCCCAAAGCAATCACAGCAGCAACAAAAATAAATAAATGGGACCTAATCAAATTAAAAAGCTTCTGCACAGCCAAGGAAACTATCATTAGAGCGAATACACAGCCTACAGAATGGGAGAAAATATTTCCTCTCTACATACGATAAAGGGCTGATACAAGAATCTATATGGAACTTAAGAAAATTAACAAGAAGAAAATCAAACAACCCTATCAAAAAGTAAGCAAAGGACATGACTCAAAACTTTTCAAAAGAAGACAGAATAATGGCCAGCAAACATATAAAAATGTGCTTAACATCTCTAATCATTAGGGAATGCAAATTAAAACCACAATGAGATATCACCTACCTCCAGTGAGAATGGCCTTTATCAAAAAGTCCCAAAACAACAAATGCTGGGGTGGATGTGGAGAGATAGGAACACTCTTATACCACTGGTGGGACTGCAAATTAGTATGACCCCTGTGGAAAGTAATTTGGAGATATCTCAAAGAGCTAAAAATAGAAATACCAGTTGATCCAGAAATCCCACTACTAGGCATCTACCCAAAGGAAAAAAAGACATTCTATAATAAAGACATCTGTACTCGAATGTTTATGGCAGCACAATTCACAATTGCAAAGATGGGGAAACAACCCAGCTGCCCATCAATACATGAGTGGATTAATAAAATGTGGTATATGTATACCATGGAGTACTATTCAGTTTTAAGAAACAATGGTGAACATGTACTCACCATCAAATTGGTATTAACTGAACAACACATAAGTGTACATATAAGAATAACATCTATTGGATGTCGGGGGGGGAAGGGGGAGGGGCGAGGGGAAGGAGGGGACGGATATATGCATACACAAAGAGTGCAATGCACACCATCCGAGAGATGGACACGCTTGAAACTGGGACTTGGGGGGAAGGGGGGGCAAGGGCAACATACGTAACCTAAACATCAGTACCCCTATTATAACAATTAAAAAAAAAAGAAACAATGGTGATATAGCACCTTTTATATTATCCTGGATAGAGCTGGAGCCCATTCTACTAAGTATCACAGGAATGCAAAAACAAGCACCACATGTACTCACCATCAAATTGGTACTAACTGATCAAAACTAAGGTGCTCACACAGAAGTAATATTCACTGGGTGCCAGTCAGGTGGGAGGGGGATAGTAGGGGTGGGTAAACTCACAGCTAATGGATGCGGAGCACACTGTGGGGGGGAAAAGAACACTTGTAGCCCTGCCTTGGTCACTGAAAAGGCATTATATGTAACCAAAATGTTTGTAACCCCATAATATTCTGAAATAAAAAAAATTAAAAATATAAAAAGTAAATAAAATAATCATGTGCAAGAAAAAACATTTGCATCATCTAACAGTTTCATAATGTCATGATAGTATTCATGTGAAGATGGAGATAGATGATCACTGTGAAGGTAAACTAAGATACTTCATGTAAATATTAATCACATTTACAAAGACTCCTCTAAACCTGGAATAGAAACTCGGAACTCCTGGGTCCCGGAGTTTTGTTTTTGCCTCTGGAATTTTCCTTCTCAAAAGGCAGTATGGCAGTTAGGAGAATGTTATACGTTTATTACATCCAGTCTCTCTTTTTTTTTTCTGTTGCACAGAAGTGTCCTGTAATTCCAGAAGCAGCTCAGGTTTTATACCAACATTTTTTTTTTTTTATGAAAGAGAACTACACTTTGGATCCTCATGTGAAAGTTTTAAGCATAAGGAATTTAGTCTTTTCTCCTAAATATATTTGCTTCATTAGGTTTCAGAAGCAACTTCCCTAATGAAGAAAGAGAAGAGAAAGACTTGAAAACCTCCAGAGTTCTTGAGAAAGGCTTTCTTTGCATAGAATCGTTCATCAATTTCAACAGTAACAGAAAGTAATGGAAACGTGATCTGAATCAGTAGCTGAAAATTGAGTAGTAACTTAAAACTCCACTGAAGTTGCTCATCAGATATGGGGCACAGCTTGGCCCTTGTATTATATATACTTAAATGGTGTGGATATTTTTGCCAAAATTAAAGCATTTCTTCCCAAAGGAACAATGCTGATATAATGCGAGTCATATGCTAAAGTACTTGACCTTCGGTGGACAGAGGATTTGTGGCAAGAATTTTTATGATGATTTAAAGTAACACCTGGTATATTCACAAATATGCAAAACTTTATTTAGAATTGAATGGGAAGCATTTAAGTCTGAAAGTTTATTCTTATTAAAAGTGTTTTTCAGAGAATAAGATGACTCTAAAGCTGGAAGTCTCTGGCACAGAATGATTTTTTTTAAGTGCTCCCAACTGTGCATTGTCCACCCTCAATGTTAATAAATTTTGTTTCCCAATTTTATTAATTTTGTACATATACCATTTACTCTTAGCTTATGTACCTGCACTATATTTGTAACTTTTTACAACCATTGATCCAGAAGTTCTATGCCTGTTGAACTTCTAAAAAGAGAAAATAGCTTAGAAATTAAGTCTAGAATTTTCTTTTAATTGAAAAGCAAAAGACTAAGAAACAACCAATGGTCTCAAGAAATAAAACCCTATAAAATTCTTAAAGTATTTCCTCTATAAACACTTGAAAATTATTTAATCTTTTTGTCTTTTTAGTTATTGGATTGATATTTAGTAACTATGGAGTTCTTATTCCAAAGAATATTTTTTGATTTTATAAGAGAAAAGATATTTTTTAATGGCTTTGATGGAGCTTTGCTATTCTTACTACTCTCAAAAGAGAGGGGAGATGAGGAGAAAGGGAGTAAGTAAGAAAAAATGGTGCTATATAGTGTCTTAGAGATAAGAAATAGATATCATACCATAAAGTCTTCACACAAAAATTATACACAGGCTAATCTATAAAATAAGATGAAAACCAAAAAGGTAGCCATGAGTCTGTGTGCTACACTCCAAAACAGTTGTTTTCAAACTGCCTTATAAAAGCATTTTAAATACATTATTTCTTAGCACTTTCCTGGTCTTCTTTTTACAGTAATTACATGGCTATATTTTTCAAAATGTATATCATTAAAATTCTGATTAATCTTAAACCTGGGAAATAAAGTAAACTATTTCTCATTATTGACATATCTTTAAAATATTTAGAAGAAAAATATATCTACATTTCAGTCAATGATAAAATATATAGGGGTTTGTGCATGTGTGCATATATGTGTGGGTGTATATAAATATAAATGTATGTATATAAGGATGGATACCTTTCTAAATGTATTTATAATATGAAAAAAAGTATTTTTATGGCTTCTTAGTCAACTGTAGTGAATTCAATTGTTCAAAACTCTTTTCCCTTTTTAAACACCAACAGATCATTACCTTCCTTTTTCCACATTTAAAGAAACAGATAAAAATCAACTTAAATCTCTATCTCTAAATAAATAATAAATTGATTTCTTATTAAAGTTGACATCTGTTCAAGATAAATTAATCCCAAAAGGCTGAAAGAATCAAATAAAAGAGCAAAGATTTGTAAGTGTGGTAAGAAATCTCTTCCCTAACTAATTTTTCTATATTTTTGAATTGACTCCTTAAAGTGCTTAGCAGAATGTGTGTCCCATACCTAAACCCACCATGGTTATCAGCTGTCACTCTAACCTACTGCCATGATCCAGTGTCAAACAGTGTCTTTGATTTCTGTATACGGTTACTTTGCATATCCAAGGGATACCAGAGTGTTCTTAGAGTTAACTCACAGAAATCAGCATTTTAAAATTTCCTACACATTGTCCTGGCTCAAGATATTAAAATAGGTCTTTTTACCTTATTATTTTTTACATATCCTTACCTACCCATGCACTCCTGGGGTCTGAGGTGTTCTCTCTCCTGGTCCCAAGGTTATTGTTATGCCTCTGTTACCATAAAATTGGGGTGTCCAATTTTAGTTCCTGTCACTACACCTGTTTTCCAAATATTCTCTCAACACCCAGACCTTTTGTCCAGAAGGGACAGGTACAAGAGGAACAAAGGCACTCTGATAAAAACAGAGACCCATGTCATCCTGATTGTTGTAGGTCAGCCATGCGTAGCCACTGAGTGAGCAGTGTGCTCAACTAAGCGGTCATTATCCTTATGATCTAGGATCATGTCAGTCCAACAAGAGAATCCAGACATCCAACCCAGAATTAGATTTAAATTTTGTAGGTACCCTTTTGGCCAAACTGCCCTCTGAAGATCGCACCAACCAGCCTGGCCTGGGGTTGCCACTGAGGGAAAGAAAGAAGCATCATATTCAGAAATAGATCAGAAGTCTAAAAGTCCTAAGTCAGTCAGTCCAACCCTCCACTCATTTCTTCGCAATCATTACCTAGGAAGCGGTCAAAAGGAGATCATTCTTTTCTGAAAACAGCCACATTAAGTGACCAAACTGCTTTATGAAGGTGTGAGGATCAGTAGAAGGTGAGGGAGGTAGAGCTAGAAATCTGAGTTGACATTTAAGGAGGCTGTTCCAATGTCAAAGAATATCAGACACCCGGGGGTAGTAGTGGAGAATGGGAGATGGATCAACTCGACTGCCAGCCCATTGCTGAGGCGCCTTTGTGGCAAAACATGCATCATTTTCAGACTGCAAGTGGTCAAGAAAGTCAAAAATAAGACACAAGATTAGTTTTGAGGGTGTCCGTGGTATGTCTGGAATTGGTTGATTAAACATAAACAGCAACATGGTCACCTGAGATGGTGTCAGCACCGGTGAGACAACATAGAGAACCTCTATCCAGCAAGGTTCAGAAAATTCATTTAGTTCGTACCCTTAAATTTGGCTTTGGAGGAGCTTTGCTACTCTCACTACTCTTAAAAGAGAGGGAAGGTGGGGGGAAGAGAATAAGTAAGAAAAAAAAATGGTGCTATATAGTGTCTTAGAGATAAGACAAGGATATCATACCATAATGTCTTTACACAAAAATTATACACAGACTAATCCACAAAATAAATCCATACATCTCCTTTCTCACTCAATGTACCTGTGCATCTCTATGAGAGTTGCCTGTTTTCTCATCAGGGTCAATCACAAGGTAATATTTATGTATCTTTGCTTCATATTGTCATGATACCTTCGACATATCTGATGTTTTAAACCAAAGAATAAATGTCTAATGTTGAAATTTTAAGTATGACAGAAAAATCTACATATTTGGGCCATCATGGTACTGTCAAATCAAAACAAGTCTGCAGCCATTTCTACCTGAGGCCAATTTTGATGGAATAAGTTCCTGTCTTTGCTGCTGTCTTGATGATGGTGTGCAGTAGGCTTAGTGTTTGTCATAATGATAATGATAGGCTGAGCATTTGTAAAATACTTCATGTTATACAAAACAATCTTAGTATTGTGATTTCATCTACCTTCTCAAACACCCTTGAGGAAGGTAATATTCTTTCCCATAAAAGAAAATACATGGATTATCCATTATTCTGCAATCTCAAATGAGCAGAACACACACAGAAACCGGGGTCTTTGATACTGAAATCTAGTGCTTGTCCAAGCTGTCATTAAAGCTTTCCTCCTAGAAGGAAGTATGACTAAGGTCTTTTGCGTATGAGGAGATCTTGCCACGTAACTTCTAAAAGTTACAAAAAGCTTGGGGATTTTTGATACTTAATTACAAGATTGGGTCAACTAATATAATGCCTTGGATTCTCAAATTCTCATTAGATACTTTTGATGTGGAAATTAGTGTGAGCCCCAGTGGATAAAGAAGGTTGATTTGGCCCAGCCTGCCATTCCTGCCCTTCCCCCTCCAATTACCTGGATGATGTATTGGTGCAATGGGCAGTGCTACTGAGAATCCTTTCATTTGAGAGTGAAGATGAAAACAAATCAGTAAGTTCTCCGTACATTGTTCACTAGCTCTTTCTTTTATCTTCCAGAGGTTTGATGTTTGATAATGAATAAACTAGGATAAAATATGAATGCACCCTCTGTAAGGACCCAGCGGGAAACATTGGCTGTTGAGCCAGATCTCAATCAGCAAATGAAAGGGGTTCATTTTGGCATCAATACCAGGCCTGTGAAGTTGGTCTGCATATTTAGAAGGAAATTCAAGATGAAAACGGAAGTATGTGTGCATGATGTTTATGTGTGTGCAAGGGAGATAATAAGTAGACTTAAAAGTTTCAATTTTATGGAAATACCACAAATTTTATATAAACTACCTACAGTAATTTCCTTATCATGAAATTTATTCTTTAAAAATATTTACTAAGTAATTCATTATTTTGCTATTCTTGATTAAATTGTCACAGATATTTTATTAATACACACAATATTTTACCACTTAGGGGCTGAACATCTTTTGAAATTCATACACATCTATAATATCTACATTGCTGGCATAAACTGTTGCTCACCTTCACAGAGATAATTGGAGACATCTGTATGAAAGAAAATTGCATGGAAAGCAGCTTGATATGGAATAGCACGAACAGTGTCATGGCATTGGTGTTAGCACTTCTTTTCCTTTATGATTGAATTTACATCTGCTTCTCGCTTCATGGTCTCCTATACATGCATTCCTTCTTCTAAAGGATGGTACATATTGTTATTCTGAGGACAGTGCCGTAAGTGACTCAGCCATATTAATTTAAAGCCGCGATATGGCTGATAGCGCATGTAGCTGAGACGGCATGCGGTCAGTGCTGTTGCGGTGCCCCTCACATCTGCCCACCAGGAGCGCTATCACATGAAGTCAGCACCTCCCCACTCTTCCCTCTGTCACTCAGCTCGGAGACAGAAGCTGGCTTTTGCCTACAGTCCTCTCTTCATCTGGGACACGTCTAAAAGGATGGAAGCTTTGGCAGAGGCTTCAGTTCTTAACCATGTAAGGGGGTAAAGCCCACTTGAGGAAAAATTGTCAAGTAGGCAAAAATGTTTTTCTGACACTTTCCCCTTCTTCTCTGTGTTATTTTCAGCCTGTTTCATACTCTAGGACCTGCTGGCAAGTGAGCCTTGAGGAAAGGTAGTGCTGCAGGCAGGCAGACACTCATTTTGCACATGTCTGTTACCTGTTACTTCTTCTGGGCTCATTTAAACGTTAAACTCTCTTTTTAGTTGTATAGCCCAAAACTTAATTTCTAAATTAAAAAAATCTAAATGTCTAGCTTTTAGACTGAAGGGATATTGTGGGAAGCAAAGACACTTTCCCAAATAACCTATCACACCACAGGTGATGTTTCATACAATTGTGTAAAACATGCTCTGAAGACAATGCTCTTTTAGAAAGCACCTCAAGATCCCGTAACCTGAGGCTACCAGTATAATTTTGTGCACAGCGGTAATTCATGTCTTTATTTATTTTACATAATAAATGACTGGCTTGATATAGAACCAACTGAGTTTTAAGTTCAAATGGAATGTATGGAAAAATGTGTAGCAGATTCATTACCTCATTATATGAATGTGGAAATTATAGCATTTTTTATTTCAATCAGATAAGTGTTCTTATAATCAGATAACTGTGTTTCCGATAACAACAAATAGGAAGATATAGATAACGCAGCTAACTTCTGAAACAGCCTGATTGAATGACATCAAAAAAAGAAATTAAGGTTTTTGTATTCCTCGAAGAGAATTTTTAGACTTAATGTTTAATAATTAGAATTTCTTACAGAAACAAGTATAACAAAATATAAAACTATATATTATACATACAGTGAGATTAGAATATATTAAATTAAAAGTAATTTTGTTTTTTATCTGTGATCGAGATTCAGTATATTTACTGAAGCTTTTCCCCTTGACCTGTTCTCACTTCTTTTTTCTTTATGGCTCTAACACTGAGATTGTTATCTGTTAATTAGCAGCACAAACTTCTGATGTTAGGGTTGCCTGGGGCAAGCATGCATAAATGGTTAAGTACTACATTCCTGCCATATAATTAACTGACTTTGAACAAGTAAAAACAGAGGGAGAAAGGGAGAAAGAAAGAGACAAAGGGAGGGAGGGTTGTTAGAGGAAAATAGCCACCAAGGGAAAATGCATATTAATACAAAAGTTGCATTTCTTTATGATATCGCTAGGTGGCACGTGACTGACTTGAACAACAACAACAAGCAAGAAAACAGAAGAGCTAGGAAAGTTAGGGTTTTAAAGCACAGCTACATCTGAGAGTTGTTTGTATTTATTTATTTGCCTATCTATTTGGGCAGCGCACAACTCAGATATTTCGGATTTGTATTGGAGATCAAGTGACATGATACATGTAAAAGTGCTGTTAGTGCCTGGTATACAGTTAGCCCTCAATATATATGATACTTTTGTGTAATGAGTTGTCATAGCAAGTATTTCGTTGTCTACATTGCTATTCAAACATATAATCTTATTCATAAGATCCTAAGAATTTCTATAACTATTATTTCCAAATGGTTTATAGAATTGTTTAAAATACAAAAATATAAAATGACAGAAAGTAAACAAGTATTTTGTTGAAATATTTTCTAGTTATTTATAAACTTTAGATAAATATTAATGTTTTGTGAAAAATTGTTACCATTCCACTTCTACCAAGGATTGATAAATGTGCCTACCGAGATAAGCCATTGTGTACTGAATTAAAGTTTCTAAAATCCACAAATATAAACATGTGTATCTATATCACCCTTATAGCCACACACACATTTTTGTAATCTGTAGTATATTTCTTGCTGTGTGCCTTTAAAAATTGATATATTGACAAAATTTACTCTTGAATATACAAGAGTTTGGTTGCTTTTTATTATACATACAAATTTCTCTCCATTTATTCTTTTTCCGTGAAGAATATACCTTAATAAAATAACGGATACCCTGCAAGTAAAAGTGGCTGACATAACACAGTTTATATATGGTAGATTAGAAAAAGAAAAAATGGGAAGTTGTAGAAACAATTGAAAGTGGTGATATTGGTATATCCTGAGAGGAAAAAATATAGCTAGTGAGTAGATAGACATGTAATTCATTTTCATTTTCTAAGATCTAACAATAATGACAGAATTACCTTAAAACCAGGTCCAAATGTGCTCATGTATATTTTCCCCTATCTAATGGATCATTTAGATAGGCAACAAATTACACGAGCTTTTGAGATGACTCCAGTAGAAATTTTTCTTCTTATTCTTATGTCTTCTCATTACTTCTCTTAATAAGCCAAATATATGGACAAATAATTACAGAAAAGAAAAAGATAACAAACTTCCACTTTCAAAAAAAGGAGAGAGAAATAAACTTTATTAACTACTTACTTTGTGGCAAACGTTATTTAAATTTGAACTACCCAGTAAGACAAGTATTATTATAGCATATGATCTAAGAGGAAAATGAAGTACATATAAGTAAAAACTTGCCCAAAGTCGCCCATCGAATAGGCAGTAAGACTTGGATTAAAGTTAACACACATTCACATCAGGCTGCCTCTAATGAATACTTCTACTTAACAGATTTTCTGGATTTTCAATTAGAAATGCAATGAATTTTTATTAAAAAATGCACCCACTATTTTTTATCAGTTTTAAAAGTGAAGAAATAAATTCGATGTACTCTATGTGATAATGCCTTGCACTGGCATTGGGGATGTGTTTTATAATACAACAAATTTAATGTGGATCAAGGATGATAAATTCAAAGTGGGGAGATGACAGATGATATTTAAGCAACATAATAATAATTTAAAACATCGAAGCACCTCTGCTCCTAGTAAAGTAGATTAGGTAATTTGGACCAAAACTTTGATGAAGGTAACTAGAAAACTTGGGGTGGGGCGCAGGAGAAACCATGTGTTCTGAAAACACTGGAGAGTAGAAAAGATAGTTAAAATTTACCAGACTAGAATTTGGGAAAGGATAGAAGTCCACGGAGGAAAGTCTGGGATGTGGAGTTGCTTTCTTCTGAAAGTACCTACCATTTCTGTAGAGCAGAGCCAAGAAACACAGAGGTGAAGTATGCACTTTTATAGTCTGGCATGCGCAGGGATCTGGGAATTAAAGTCCAGGGAACTTCAAAGAGGAGAAATTGGAAAATCTTTCACTTTACTTTGGGACTGCAGTGTGCCCCAGCCCAGGGTAAGAACGATCTCTACACGGAAAGGCACTTCCCAAGAATGCAGTTCACATTCAACTAATCTCAACCCCTCAAATTGGATTAAGGCAACCCCAGACTTCTAGTGTTCCCATGCAGCTAGCAGAAGCAAAATAAAAAGACTTTGAAACAAGAAAACATGTCTGGTCTCAAATGATTTCTTCAAACAAGATATCTAAATTATCCAAACAAACATAATCAGACACATAAGAAGATAACACGGCATGACTGAAAACCAGCAGCAATAATAAAACATAAAAACAGACCTACAGGGGTTCTAAATATCAGCAACAGATTTTGAAATGATTATACTAATTATTCATGAGGCGATAATAGCCAAGGTTAAAATTCAGAAGAAAATTACAAACTATAAAAAATAGGAATTCTAGCAAGGAAAAATAAAATAGTTGTAATGAAGTTCTCAATGGATAGTTTAAATTCAGTTTAAAAGCAGATGAGAGAATTTGTTTAGTGAGAGAATTAAGGGAAGATACCTTAATGCACAATGAGACAAAAACAAAGAAAAAATAAATGGTAAGAGACAAAGAGTATAGAGATGTTTAGCATAGTTGTAGTTGTAATCTTAAAATACAGAAGAAAAAAATGAAGCAGAAACACATTTGAATAGATAATGGACACAATCTTTATAAGACTTTTGAAAGACAAAACCATTTTTCAAAAGACCGACAATAAACAAAGTAAATATAAAAGAAAATCCACACCCAATCACATCAGTAACTGGTGAAAACTAAAGAAAATTGGGAGGTTAAAAAAAATAAGGATTACATTCTAATATGTGACAGTTAAAATAAAAGTTGACTTCTCTACAGCTTCAATGGAAAATAGAAGACAGCTGAATGATATTTTCAAAGTACTGAAAGAAATTAACTGCCAACCAGAATTCCATTCACAGCAAAAATTCCCTTAGAAAATTAGAATGAGAGAAAACAATTACATTTTTAGGCAAACAAATTCTGAAAGAATTATCATTAGTAAAACCTACTATTGGAAAGAAAAATAGCTTTTCAGAAGAAATATACAGGATCTCAGTAGATGAGAGAGATGAGATGGTATAGGAAAAGAAACAAAAATGATAACAATAAGAGTAGATCTAAATAGAATTGAATGATATAAAATAATTATTGTGGGTTTATATTTTGTATAGTTACTTATAATTTAATATATTTTAATTATAATATATTGTTATAGATAAATATTTTTTAGTTTATTTACAATGACTAAGAAAAAAGCACACAAGTTGGAAGGTGGGTACACTAAGTATTCTAAAGAACTGTCTGAGAAAATGAGAGAAAGGAAAAGGGAGAATGAATATGAATATGCAGGTATGAAGAATGTTAAAAAGTGGCGAATCATTCTCTTTTTCCTTTCCCCTTCCCTTCTTAAATAATTTAGTCCAAAGACATTAGGTAGAGACAAGCAAATCTGTGCCATGACCTGGAGCAGATATTTAAACCAAGCCGGGTAAAGGAAACATCTATGTAGAAATCCAGGCAGATGCGAAGTTTCAGCGCCTGACCATGTTGAAGACGTCTGCAGTAGGGGTGGCCATTATACCAGAGACCAAGTGGAGAGAGGAGGGCATCTGATTAGGAGAGGTAACACTATGGAGTCTCAGGGTCCAATCCTGCGTGGTGAAGGTGGAGACAGTTCTGTGATTGGGGCAGCCACACAACAGTGGTCAGAGACCAAGCAAGGTGGACTAGCACAGGGAGGACTGAGTATAAGCACAAAGGTGGAGAGGTGGTGCCAACGGAGGACCTGTTACAGATCAAAAGTTTGATCAAACAAACAAACATATGAATGGTAATGGAAATCACATTTCTCAGTGTGGTAGCAGATGATTACAAATAGAAAAGGGAGAAAAGTAGAATAAAGCAAATGGTGACTTGGAAGCATCAGTGTTAAATCAAGGTTTTTAATGTATACAGAAGGATAAAGAAAAATAGACACATAGACAGATGTTACACACCTACACCCCCTAGCTCTGCCTCCTGAGAAAGACTAGGAGCACAACACTCCATAGCAAAGACCACACCCAGCACCCAGATCTCTTTTTCTAAATACCATTCTCCACTAAAGTAACTGGTGCTCCCTGGAAAAATGATTAAATTCAGGGTTGCAACAGGGAAAGTACAAGATGATCCCAGAAATTTTTATGGTGCCAGAGCATAAGAAAGTGCTCAAAAATTGTGTGGACATGTGAAAATGATGTAGGAACCAACTCGAAGGGGCTTCCCCTGGCACATGAGGAATACTGTGAACATCAACACAAATAATCGATATATAATAACTCACTGAATAATGTTGGAGACTGAGTCAGTACTGACATAAATAAAATAATAAATTGAAAATTAGGTGAGAATAGGATGTTTATGTAGTCTCTATAGATCACACATATGCTCTGGAAAATACCTCTTGATTACAAAATGGAGAAGCCTGGGAGACATCACCTTTATTAAGCAACCAAAGTGAACATCATCAGTAATGGAACAGATTGAACTCTGTGTCACCTGATAGAATGCAACAGGAAGGACTGGACTTTAGTTCTGTGATGCTTCTGTAAAAGTTGTATAACCTAAATCTAACCATAAGGAAACATTTGGCAAGCCCAAATTGAGGGAAATTGGACAAAATAACTGCCCTGAAATCTTCTGAAATGTCAAGGTTATAAATGTCAAAAATAGAGGAAGGAACATTTCCAAATTGAATGAAACTAGGAATAAAAAACTATAGTCAAGCTCAATGTATGATTCTGAACTGGGTCTTTTTGCAATAAAAGGCATTATTGGGAAGACTAGAAAAACTTGAATGGAGTTTAAGGATTACAATGTTAATTTTTCTAATTTAGATGGCTGTAATGTGATTACACAGCACAATGTTTTTGTCTGTAGGAAATCCACGAGAAAGTAATCAGGGATGAGGGAACATTGTGTCTGTAACTCACTCTCATATGGCTCATAAAAACACCCTCAAAATAAGTGGTGAGTCTAGGGGAAATTTTTGCATATATATACATATGAATGTTTATGAAGAAAATATTTTAACACACCTCCTTCAATAACAGAATTTTCAGACAAATATCAGTAAGAATCTAGAGAACTAAAAGTAGAGCTGCCATTTGATCCAGCAATCCCACTACTGGGTATCTACCCAAAGGAAAAAAAAAGACATTTTATAAAAAAGACATTTGAATTTGAATGTTTATAGCAGCACAATTCACAATTGCAAAGATATGGAAACAACCCAGTTCTCATCAATCCATGAGTGGATCAATAAAATGTGGAGTATGTATACCATGGAGTACTACTCAGCCATAAAATAAAATGGTGAACTAATACCTTTTGTAACAATCTGGATGGAACTTGAGACTATCCTTTTAAGCGAAGACTCACAAGAATGGAAGAACAAAAACCACATGTACTCACGACTAAATTGAAACTTATAGATCAACGCTCATGTGCACATAGGTAGTAAAATTCAAAGGAAATCAAGCAGGTGGTGGGGGAGGAGGGGATGGGTAAATTCATACCTATTGGGTACAGTGGACATTACCTGGGTGATGGACACACTTATAACTTTGTCTCAAACTGTACGAAAGCAATTCATATAACAAAAATGGTTGTACCCCTGTAATATTCTGAAATTAAAAAAAGAAAACATAAATGTTTGAGATGATGGATATCGACTTACACTGATTTTATCCTTTCGTGTTATATACAGGTATTACGATACTACGTGTACTCCTGACATATGTACAACTATTATATATCAATAAAAAAAAAATTCTTTTCAAAAAAAAAAAAAGAATCTATATATGGACTATGTTCTCTATGACAGATCGACTTGGAGCAGACTAATCCTCCAATTGAGAACAACTAGAAAAGCCAGGATCTATTTCCAAAATATATTTGAAAGATTTGGAGAGGTCCCATGATAGCCTGGACTTGAGGAACAACACGCTTTTTTCTCTGAAGGTATTTGCATGTTTGCAAATAATATAGAAGCTGAGAAACTCAATAGAAAGTGACTACCCAAAGACAGAAGCTGAACAGAGTTTTTGGTAATATAAAACATCTGCAAAGTAGACATTTTATTCATACATATACAGCATTTATAATTTTTTCTGTATTGTGAACTGTAAGTCTCAATTTCTGAACAATTGAAATTACAAAGAGAAAGTTCTGATCACTATGAAATGAAATCAAAATCAATAATGAAAAGACAACACACATTTAAAGATTGAGATAGGCTTCTAAATAAACTATGGGTAAATAAAGAAATCAATTGAAAACAAAGTATTTTGAACCCATCGATAATACATGTCAATACAAATGAGATGCAGCTATAACCATGCTGAAAAATCTATAATTTTAAAAGTGTATATCAGAAAATAAAGGCAAAAATAAATTATCTAAAAATTCACTGGAATAATAAGAAAAAGAGCCAATTAAATCTTAGGATAGAATAAAGGAAACTAGAAAGGTAAAAATAAATAAATAACATTTTAATGCCAACTGGCAACCTAGCCAAAATGTTTTGTAAAGGTTCATGAAATAAATCTCTACTGAGGGTTATAGAGGCATAAATTACCAAGGTCAGGGGTAAAAATAGTGATATAATCATTCAACCCACATACAAAAAAAACATTAAGGAGATTATGAAAAACTGCATGTCAATACCTTTCAAAATTTTGATGAAATGAAAAACTTCCTTGAAAAATGCAACTTCAAAAAACTTGTATAAGAGATAGAAACTATGAATAGCCCTTAACTATTTTCAAACATTCAAGTAAAAAATAACATAAAAATTACAAAATATCATCCAGAGTAGAAAACCAGGAATATGCCCCTTCTGGTTTTACCACATTAGCATAGCCATATTAGCAAAATCTTAGTCATTTTTACAGAGACCAATATTATTCATGAATATACATTCAAAGATTGTAATAAGATGTCAAATCAAATGCAGTAATATATAAACAAAATAATCCACTAACTATAAACAAAAAGATTAATAAATGGACAAGAATAGCTTTTGTTCATCAAAAGAAACCATTAGGAAAGCAAAAAGGCAAGCCCCAGACAGGGAGGACATATTTATAATACATACAATGGACAAAAATGCCTGTTTCCAGATTATACAAGAAATACTTAAACATCAGTAAAAAAGGGACCTAAACCTCATAGGCAAGGATAACTCAAAGCCCTTCAAATTTATTTTTAAATACTCAATCTGGTATTTATGGACAATGAAAACCAAAGTACGCTAGCACTACCCAATGGCCAGAACGTGTCCAATTCAAAATTGACGTCGTCGTCAAGGATGTGAAGCAACAAGAACTCTCGTTAATAGTATGAACTAGTAAACTGCCTTCTCAAAAGTACGCCTATCCTACAACACAACGGTTTCACTCCTTGGTACTTACTTAAGACTAACGCATACACATAAACGAGCAAGAACAGAGTACAGAATGTTTTTACCAGCATTATTTGTAACAAAATAAGATGGCTTAAATTGTTATGTAGTTATACAATGGAATATATAAGGGAATGAACTTCAAGCTGCACACGACATGGTTGAGTCTTGAAAACATAATATTGAGCAAAATAAACCAGATATATGTGACAGCATACTGTACAGTTCTGTTTACACATAGTTCAAAAAGTAGGAGAAGTTATTGTGCCAGAGTCAGAGCATGGTTACTTTGACAGTGATGGAAGGAAGGGGTAACATCTGGGAGGAGGCAGCTTCCGGGGAGTGGTAATATTCTGTCTTGATGTATGTAGTACTTACACTAGTGTTTGCTTTGTAATACATTAATGAAAAAAACTTACTGGAAAAATCAAAGGATTATAAATATTATAATGTTGGATAAATACTACACTGTTAATACTTCTTCTAACTATAGTTACAGAGAAAGTGGTGATTAACTTACCTGGCGATATTATAAGAAAAGGAGACATAACAAAATATGTACTTTTGTTTGAAATTCTTTGATGAATTGTTCCAAAAATGTACAGAAGCTGATGATGAACACTTAAAAATCACCCAGTATCCTCTAATATATGCCTAATTTCTCATAGTCATCTGAATCACAGTTATAAAGATCTTAGAGAATATCAAGGCAAAGCTGCCGTAGAATTTGATGTAAACATGATAACATACTCTGACTGAAATGGGCCCACCTTTTATTAAGATGGTAATAAGGATTTGGGGTTTAGCATATTAAAACATAAAGAATAAGGCAGCATCCGTCAGGTATGAAAATCATGCTAGCCCTCGTGCTCTGGGATATTAATGGACACAGTAATCAATTTTTTAAGTACACACTTAAGAATGCCTCTCCAGTAAGTATCACTTCGAAAGAACTCTTATTTTAGAAACACATGCCACAGGTCACTAATAGAAGTGCTTTTTATCACAGCTTACTCTTTGTCTTACATCCAAGTAGCCGGCCATATGTGGCCTTATAAGGCATGTCTGTTTTGTGCCACTGGCCTGAAATCCTCAGATTCAAAGATCACATGACACTCTGAGTCATCTTCCCAGCTGGCATGGAGATGAGCATGTATTCTCAGTGTTTTCTCCCTTGCTCGTAAGTATGTTTAATGGATGTCCAAAATGAGGTTGTGTTTGGTTGTTCATTTTTAAAATATTTCCCTAAATTATTAAAACTGTTTTAGGAATAAATTACAGTTTTCTAAGTGTGTCGACAGATACTCATTCTAAAAAAAGAAATTCAAAAGAAAAATATTATTATGCAATCACGCATTGCTGCCCAGAAAAGGGGACAAGTTTGAGTTACAAGGTAACCTGAACTTCGTTTCCAGTCTGTGCCTTGCATGGAGCTGTCAACCCAGAGATGGTGGCCTTTCCTAAATTGTCTCCCAAATGACATTTTTCCAAACCACACACTGTCACTCTATAGGTTAATCTTGGCTCTGAATTGACCCTCAAATGTGTGTGCACATGATGGGTAATCCAGCCAGTGAGATGTCAGCATGTCTTCTTCCGGTCACTCCCAAGGACAGGCCAGTTCACCGCCCCCTGACGCGCCTCTCCATGCCAGAGAGATGTTGCCGCGCACTGGTTCAGACCTTCTGCCTGGTCAGTGCACACAGCAATCTTTACACACCTTCACATCCCACTCATGTATATGAGAAAAACAGGGTGTTTTCTCTAGAACTCTTTTGCCTGGTAACACCTTACCTCTCTAAATAACTGTTTCAGTTTTAGATGACACCCCAAAGGGTCAAAAACAAAACAATTTTAGCAACTATGTATACACTTCAAAACTATGTGCTGCATTCCTTATTTAGGGCTTGCTAAGGAAGTAAAACAAAGCAAGATATTTTTATGATGACATCCAGGAAGAAAATACACAAGAACTGAGTTTGAAAAAGGTAAGAGGAAAAACGTCTTAGCAGATGTGTGTTGGAATGCCGTGGAATTTTCCGTGCTTGGCTCCATCAGAAAGGAGAGGACACACTTTCCCCTCCTCAAACCCAGCAGCTTCAAGGAGACAATGCAGAGAATACTCCCAGAAATATGGGAAGATTTGGTATCTTTTAGATTCTGACCTGATATGACCAACTCTCTATCATCGCCACATGATGCCATGTATCGCTACCGAAATAATCATGGACCCAAGAGGAGAAGAGCATAACATGATTGGCCTTGTCTAGTACAATTAGAATAGGATGCGATGAGTACTCTAATAAAGGCACAAAGTTGTAGGACACTTAGAGGAAAAAGAATGATTAGCCCTGCCTAGAGAATGCTATGAAAACTGATGAGAAGAAAAATGGTTTGAGGGGGTGAAAGAAGGTGAATTGGAGTTTTAGAAGGTGAATTGGAGATGTCCAATAAACTGAAGAAAATGGTTAGGGCAGAAACAATAGGCATGCTAAATTTCTGGTGAAAGGGAAACTGAGCATGCTTGGATAATGGCAGGAGGTTGAGTGTTCCGGAGGTATGAGGTGCATGAATGCCAAAGGACATTACCAGAGATGAGCTGGAGAAGCAGATCAGGGAGAGTTTGTGGCTTTGTATGTCATCCAAATATCCCAGAATATTCTAAAATGAAACTGTATGGATGGATTCTTTTCCATATGATTTAAAGTTAGAAGTAATCACAAAATCTGGTGATGAGAATGTTTGACAATTAGGTGTAAAATGTACACTGTAATTTAAACACTCTTATGACTCTTAATATAAGCTCCTGTTAGACAAGTAAATACAAATCCTTCTTTGCACATTGAAATGACACCTAAGAAAACCACTAGTTTTATTGTTTATTTTTCTCTTGAAACTGTAAGTTTCTATTGGGCTGCTTTAGGTAATAGGCTTCAGTAATATCTTCTATGTTTTTACTCAAAAGTAATTTTACCTAATATCTCTGGGAAAACATATTGGGGAATATAAGAATGTTTCATTTTTTCTTGAGATGATTATTTCTACGGCATTAAAATACCATAAAGTTTAGATTTTTTCCCCTAATACCTTGATTCACCAGGTGCTAGGTCAAATCCTTCAAGTTTGAGATTTAAAAAAAAAAATTAACAATTTATTTTAATATAATTTACAGAAAAGTTGCAAGAATAGTACATGGGCTTCCTGTATACCTTTCCTCAGATTCACTACATGTTTGTTTCTCTCTCTCCTTCTCTCTGTATATATTTTTTTCTTTTATTCTGAACTATTTGAGAACAAGTTGGAGACATTGTGCCTCTTACTTCTAAATACCTAAGTATGTGTTTCCTAAGAACATTATATAACCATTACGCATTTATCAACATCTGGAATTTCACATTGATTATATATATTACCTATCCACAGCTCATAATCAAATTTTATTATTTATCCCAATAATTCTTTTATTTCAAAGTATTACAGGGTACAAATAATTTTTTCTACATGAATCATTTTTATAATGCTTGAGTCATGGTTATAAGAGGCCTGTTACCCAGATAATTGTTCATGGTACCCGTTGGGTAGGTTTTTGCCCATCCCCTCCTCTTCCTTCCTGCCTGGTTGATTTCTGTTGAGTTTTTCTTCCCTCTCATAGGTTAGTTCCATTTTAGTAGTCAGTACGGTGTTTATTTTCCATTCTGTAGATATTTCACTTAGGATAATGGTCTCCAGTTCCATCCAAATTGTCACAAAAGGCATTAAGTCATGATTTTTTCAGCCAAGTACTGTTCCATGGTGTACATGCACCACATTTTGTTAATCCACTCATGAATTGATGGGCATTTGGGTTGATTTCACATCTTTGAAATTGTGAATTGTGCTGTGATAAGCATTAGAGTTCAGGTATCTTTGATAAAATGACTTCTTTTCCTTTGGGTAGATACTCAGTAGTGGGATTGCTGGATCAAATGGTTGGTCGACTTTTTCTTCTTTACAGAATCTCCATAATGTGTTCCATATGGGTTTTACTAATGTGCAGTGCCACCAACAGTGTATAAGCGTTCTTTATTTCTACATTCATACCAGAATCTATTGTTTTTGGACTTTTTAATAAAGGCCATTCTGACCGGGGAAAGGTGATATCTCTTTGTGGTTTTAGTGTGCGCTTCCCAACAATGTTACAAGGCTATAGTAACTAAATCAGCATGGTATTTGCTCAAAAATAGAGATGTAGACCAATGGAATAGAACAGAAAATCCAGATATAAAACCAACCACATATAACCAACTGATCTTTGACCAAGCAGACAACAATATACCCTGGGAAAAAGAAGTCCTATTCAATAAATGCTGCTGGGAAATTTGGATAGCCACCTTCAGAGGAATGAAACAGGATCCATGTCTCTCACCATTTAAAAAAAATCAATTCAAGATGAATAAAGGACTTAAATGTAAGGCATGAAACCATAAGAATTCTAGAAGAAAATGTTGGAAAAACTCTTCTAGATACCAGCCTAAGCAAAGAATTTATGAAGACCCCAATGACAATCACAGCAAAAACAAAAATAAATAAATAGGACTTGATTAAATTAAAAAGCTTCTGCACACCCAAGGAAATAATTAACAGAGCAAATAGACAATCTACAGAATGGGAGAAAATACTCACAAGCTAACATCTGATAAAGGATTAATAACCAGAATCTACAAAGAACTCAAGCAATGTGGCAAGAAAAAAATCAAACAACCCCATTAAAAAGGGGGCAAAAGACATGAACAGAAGCTTTTCAAAAGAAGAGACAAATGGCCAACAAATATATGAAAAAATGCTCAAGTTTGAGATTTTTAAAATTGTAATATACTAATTTTTCTTCAGAGCAGAGAAAATTAGAGATGGAATATGTGATTTTTCCCATTGTACTTCCCTACAATTATAAAACAATAATCAAACTTCTCTAAAATTACTGGAAAATGCCTTAAATTCTTTCAAAAGAGCCAAATCCATGATCACTTAACTTTGTTTAAAAAGTCTTCGCCTCTAATTGTAAGCGGTAGAGTGAATTTTATTGGAATTTTCCCCTAAGGTTACTCTCTAAAATAACCACTTCCACATTCTTTTCATAATGTCACATCTAAAGCAGATCTTTCAGCTCTTTCATTTATAATCAGGTGCCTCCCCCACGGTATGAGCTTAAGTGAGAGTACAGGGCACATCAAGAAAGCTTCAGCTGAAGTGAATACCCATGAAGTGATAACTTCAAAGAAGGTATCACTGGTTCGTCACAGCAGGTTGGCAACTGCGAGACAGAAAACTCAAATGTTGTGTCCTCAATGATTTATATCCTTTGTGACTGCAGCATTGATTTGCAGCGATTTCTCAGTTATGTCTTCTATCTCCTGGTACCATTACTAACATGAGAATTTTTAAGAGATGTCTAAGAAATGATTGTAGCACCATATCGCAGAACACAACTTGTTTATATAACCCTGTTGACATTTTGAAGGTTTGGGAATTTCAAAACTTGTCACATTGCCTTTCAGATTTTTTTTTTCATCAAGCTACATGTAATGTCTTTATATTGCATAGTCTGAGTACTGGATATATTGTCCCCTCCTTTGGCAAGACTCATTGAATATTCCTGAGCCAGGGCAAATGGGAGGACTGAAAGGCCAAGACCTTTCACCCCCGCTTCCTGAACTCACTGTTTCCCTCCATCTCCTCACATGTAGCCAAGTTAGCAGGTAAATCCGTGGCCTACAATGTCTAAAATATAAAAATACACCAAAACAATCATAGTCATATTTTAGTGATTTAGGGCTAATATGACCCACAGTCAGGTGACATATTGTAGATTACATCATAGCAATAAAAGTACAGTGTCTAGGATAAAATAATCTCTGGAACAAAAGCAATAACTCAAAGCACACATTCTACTGAAAGTAGATCAGAAGAAAAGGTGGAAGCAGAAAAGAGTTATATTTCATTAAAGCTCTAAAATTTTTAATTCTTACTATGTATTTTAAGAGTTGGAAATACATATTTAAGATAAATATATTACATAAAATTTGGGCATATATTATATTCATACAATTTTATTTTATGAATATATTTATTATATTCATAAAATACTCTATTTCCAAATTTATAAGGAAGCCCTCTCCTTCACTTCCATTAAGGGAAATCTATTCAAATTTTTATTTCAAAGTGAGATCAATAGGTTATGAGCAGTAGTACTTCTCATTTCAACACCTATTCCTATAAGGTAAATTTGAAGTACAGAATAAAGAGCTATTTCTATAGAGCCAACTCTATAAATCAGACAAGTAAATATTACTTAGCATGTAGCCTAAACAAGAACAACATTACACAGTAAGCATAATAGGCTCAAAACTGAGCTCACTTTTGTCTGTGAAAAGTCTCATTGCGTTGGTTCAATTCCCTCACCCCAGTATTACGATGTTATGAGATATTTACTTAACATTTAGTCTTCTTAATAATCAGAAAAACTAAAATCAGTGAAATATTTTAAACTAGGACCCTAATCATGTAAGTTCTCACAAAGACTCAAATATCATATTCCTTTATTTTCTTGGCTTATTTCCCTTGGGGTAAAGGTTCAGAATCAATTAGCATATTATTAAATGTCTGCTATATACCATGCTTTGGTTTATATACTTTTACACATGTAATCTCATTTAATTTTAAATGGTAAACACACACACACACACACACACACACACACACACACACACACACTTCTTTCAGTGGCAGGAATAAGAGGGGAATTTGTAGGAATTTTTGAAACCACTAAAGGATGGGTTTTGGTTACACAAAATGTTAGTAAACGTGAGGAAATACATTTTCATGGATTATGTTCTTAGAAAGATTTTGGCCTGATTATCTCGATAGGTACAGTTGCCACGTGTCCTGAAACAAAGTGAATTTCTTTCACATCTGTTCTGTGTCTGCAGTACTTTACATTATCTTGATACAATGGACATTTGTTTTGCTTACTCTCAGCCTGTAGCCCTGAAGTCTGCTTAGTGTTGCTTCACGTTTATCCTAGATGCTTCTGCCATTTCTCTAGGAACAGTAAAAAAAAGTATGCACATTATTAACAGTACTGTTTCTACTTTGATCTTTATCACACTTCTGCTGAGTCTTACACACTTTTGCATTCTTACAACTGGCATTTGTAGACATCACCTCAACTATGTGCAGCTACATAGAAGCTAGCTTCTCTAGCTTTTACATCAGGATTTAAGCAGCAGCTAGAGAGGAATTAGAAAATTTCTACAGTTGGAAAAATCTGTCATATTGCTATCTCTCCATACAAGTGCTGTTTGAGCATGTCAAAACAGAACTAACTACTACACCTCTGCCCCTCAGAGTCTCTAGGGCTTTGTTCATTGTTTACCACTCTGACACAGTGTTTACCAATGTTTCTTTCTCTCCCTGAAAATCATTTCTTCTGTAGCAAAATTAACGGTGCATATCTTAGAAAAACCAAAGTCCCCTTGACCTACTTCCTTCTACTTTAGAGTTCCATTTCTTCTTTCCCCTTTGTAGCCAAGCTTTATGGAAAATGCATTAATATGTCCTGCCTCTATTTCCTCACTGCTCATCCAAGCTTCAGTTCGTTCCAACTGGGCTTCTGTCTCCAGCCCACTAACAAAGCTGTTCTTGTCAGTGACCTCCACTTTTCCAAATCCCATTAGATTTTTTACTCATGTTGTTCAGATTCTCGCAGCACTTGACAGAGTTGCACTAATTTTCTTGAAATATTCTTCTCTACTTGCTTCCATGAGCCTTTATACCCCTGCAGCTATTCCTTCTATGTATTTCTGGCTTCTCTTTATTTATATACACCACAAAATTGGAAGTTGCAAGGTCCAGATCCTGGACTTTTTCTTACCTCTATATTATCCTGCTGGTTATTTCATCTATTCTTCTGGCTTTAAATATCATTTATATAGTTAAGGCCACTCTCGCATCCAAGACACATTGTTTCTTGCTAAGAAGAAAGCTAAAATTGCAAAAGTATCTTTTAGGACCTTTTCACTCCATCTCATTTTGCCAAAAAAAAAAAAATCAGAAAGATCATCCTACTTTGTATTACTGTTAAGTATTTAAATATCCTTATTTAAATATGCCCTAGGCTGGTCATGGTGGCTCACACCTATAATCCTGGCACTATAGGAGGCTGAGGCAAGAGGACTGCTTGAACCCAGGAGTCCAAGACCAGCCTGAGCAACATAGGGAGACCTCATCTCTACAAAATAAAAAACAAAACAAACAAAAAACTTAGCAGTGCATAGCGGTATGTGCCTGCTGTCTCAGCTGAGGCAGTAAGATCTCTTGAGCCCAGAAGTTTGAGGTTACAGCAAGCTACGATGACACCACTGCACTCTACCCTGGGCAATAGAGTGAGACCCTGTCTCAAAAAAATAAAATAAAATAAATATGTCTTATTAATTCCCTCTTCTTCTGAACTGTCTTCACTCTCTATCTTTGTGTGTTCATTGAGCTACCATGAATACTACAGAGTATGTTATGAACAAAAATATACAGCACAGCTCTGTTTCATAATGCATATTTATTTAAAAGTTTATGCGACATGGTATCTACAATCTAAAACTAACCTATTAGAGACACAAGAAATACATAAAACATTTACGTGCCAGGACACATAATACTCAATGCTTATAAATATACATGTAATAATTGATAGACATTCAAAGGAAAAAAAGATAAATATCAGCTGGAGTAATCTAAGAAACTAGATCTGGGAGTAGTGTTAGCAACATGGCAGAAGAGAAAGCTCCTGACTCTCCCTCCAACCACTGATACATCAAATAAATGTCTACCCATGAATCAATTCACTCTGAGAGAAAGTCAGAGACCAGTTGAGAAACTCTTGTTCTTTGAACAACTGAGAAAGCATCCACACTGAATGGAGAGAAAGAGCTGAGGCACACTCACGCACAGACCTGCCCCGGAACTTGGCCACAAATTTGAGAAAGGAAGCCCTAGTACTCAGCTTCTCCCTGAGGAGAGGAGGATTCGGACCTCACATATACGGCCCTGACTTAGTTTTCCCATGGATTGGCTCTTAGTTCACCAACTCTAGGGGTGGAAGGGATTGGGTCCATGCAAGTCTCTCTAGACCACAGGAAAAATGCAGCAGTTTTGGGAGATAAAAGCAATGCAGGGGCTTCATCCTCTGGAAGCAGTACAGAGGGGGGGCTTAAAACATAACCACTTTCTCTCCTTTGAAGGGACACACTCTTTCCAGTGGCTACTTGGTAGCCTGGCTTTGAATTAATTTGCACCATGTAGTTAGCCCACTATATTAGTAGTAGCACTAGGGTAGCTAGCCCACAGATATTAGCCCACTAGTAGTATTAGAAGCAGATCATCACTTCTTGGGCCTTCTTCCCAGCTCATTCCAGGGATAACTCCAGTTCTATTAACCCTTACTGGAAGGAGTTTATCCACACATTAAGTGTCCCAACTTTCACAGCTTCCACCTGAGAAACTGAATCCTAAACTTCCTAGCTCTGGGAACAAAGGGGACTGGCCTATGTTAGTCTCTCTAGACCACAGGAAAAATAGCAGCAGTTTTATGAGTGTACAAGCTTTTCCAGGAATGTGATTCCCCAAGAGCACTGCAGAGTAGGGGCTTTAAAAATACAGCCCTCCATTTCTCCCCAAAAGGGGTTCATGACACACCCTTCTAGTGTCTGCTTGGTGGCTTCTGTTCTAACTAACTCACACTAAGGAGTTAAAGGGGCATACAAGTATTAGCTCACTGGCACCCTGAGAATCTGGTCACTACTTCCCAAGCCCTTAGCCCAGTGATAATGTGAGGTCTATCAAGCCCTCCTGGAGGGAGTTTTTCTGCACACTGAATACCCAAACTTTTATAGCTTCTACCTGAGAAATTGTATGCTAACCCTTCTAGCTCTGGGAACAGAGGGCCTAAGTATATGCAAGTCTACCTAGACCACAGAAGAAAGTGACAGTTTTATATGGGTGTATATGCACTTTCAAGGGTTTTGTACCCCAGAAGGACAGAGACGACTTTTAGAAATCATTTCTCTATTTCTCCCCAGAAGGGGTTTATGCCAAGCATTGAGTGCCAAAACTTTTACAGCTACCTCCTGAAGGACTTCATCCTAAACCTCTTAGCCCCGGGAACAGAAGGAACTAAACATATGTGAGTCATCCTAGATCGCAGAACAAATAAGTGGATTTGAATGGGTGCAAAACACTCTCAGGGGCTATACCCTCTTGAAACAGCACAGCTAGGGAGTGGGAATTTACAGCTCTCATTTTCTTTCCAGAAGCAAATTAAAAAATACACTCCCAGTGGCTATCTTATGGCCTGGTTTTCACCAAACTTGAGTCAGGAAGCTGAGTGGCTGAAAAAACAATAGCCCTTCAATAGCCAGAGCAAGAGCTTGCCACTTAATGAGCCTTTCCCCAGTTGGCACCGTGATAAGTCCAGGTCTACCTATTTTTACCAGGAGGAATTTTGCCATGCATCAAATGCCACAACTTCTACAGCTTCCACCCAAGGGATTGTCTCCTTACTAACTCTGGGAGCTGTTGAGGTTTTGCATTCCTGATTGGCCATAGACCACAGAAAACAAAGAAGTAAACGTAAAACAGGCCCACATTCAGGGGCTGTCTCCCCAGGATCAGAAGGTACAGCCTGAATATAAGTATAAGCATTTGCCACAGATTCTTTCCCTGGGTTACTGCAGAGTGGGAGATAAACACCTGTGCTCAGCTCCAGCACGAGCATGCATCCAGCACCACAGCATTCCTAGCCACATCTAGAAAGTCTGGCTCCCCCCTCACCATCTCAGAGTACTGAGCGGGCACACCTAGGAGGACAGGGACCACCAGGAACTGAGACAGCAGTCTGGACTCCAGATAAACCCAAACTCTTAGGAGGTACCTTAAAATCTCTGGCTGGACAGACCAATGAGATACTTGTCCTACGCTAGGTCGGTCTGACAAGACTGAGAGAGGTACTTGTATTATATAATGTGCAGAAACCAACACAGAGAGTCAATAAAAATGAAGAAACAGGGAAATATATTCCAAATAAAGGAAAAAGAAATCTCCAAAAACCAACCTGAGTGAAGTAAAGATATGTAATCTACCCAACAGGGAATTCAATATAATGGCCATAAAACTGCTTAGCAAGGTCAGGAGAGCAATTCAAAAACAAAGTGAGAAATTCAACAAAAAACAGAAAGTATTAATAAGTACCAAATAGAAAACAAAGCTGAAGAATAATATAACTGAACTTAAAAAATCCAATAGAAGGGTTCAACAGCTGACTAGATCAAGCACAAGAAAAGAATCAGTCAACTGAAAAATAAGAAGCTGGAAATCATACAATCTAAGGAGCAAAAAGAAAAGGGAATGGAAAAAAATGATGATAGTTTAAGAGACTTATGGGACATCATCAAGCACAGCAACATACACATTACTGGTGTATCAAAAAAAAAAAAAGAAAGAAAGAAACAGAAAGGAACAGAAAATAATGTCAGAAGACTTCTCAAGCCTGAGGAAGGAAATAGAAATCTAGATCTAGAGAGCCCAAATGACACCAAATAAGATGAATCCAGAGAGACCTAGGCAAAGACATCATAATCAAATTGCAAAAGTTAAAGACATAGTTTTGAAAGCAGTGATGGAAAAGTGAATTATTATCAGCACAGTTTTCAGTAAAAAACTGACAGGTCAGAGGGGAGTGGGATCATATATTCAAAATTCTAAAAGAAAAAAATGTGCCACTAAGACTACTATATCAGTAATCAAGTCTTTCAAAAATGAAGGGGCGATAAAGACTTTTTCAGATGAACAAAATTAAGTTTATCACCACGAGACCTGACTTACAAAAAATTCTAGAGAAAGTCTTCCACATTAAAGGAAGTGGCTGCTACTTAGTAACAAGAAAACATGAAAGTATAAAACTGACTGGTAAAAGTAAACCCAAGAGAATCTAATACTGTAATAGTGATGGATAAATCAATTATATCTCTACTACAAAGGTTAAAAGGCAAAACTATTAAAAACAACTGAATTTGTAATAATTTTTTTAAGAAAGCAAATTATTTTGAAAAATGTAAATTGTGACATTAAAAACCCAAAATGTGGGAGAAGTTGCAGTAAAAATGTAGAGTTTGTGTATGCAATCAGTTAGGTTGTTGTTAGCTTAAAACAGCCAGTTATAAGTGCAAGATGCTTTCTGTAAGCCTCAGGGTAACCACGAAACAAAAGCCTATGATGGATAGACAAAGGATAAAAAGAAAAGAGCCAAATCATACCACCACAGAAAGTCATCAAACCACAAAAAAAGAAAATAATAGAGGGGAAAAAAACCCACAAAGAGACTATAAAACAATCAGAAAAAAATTAACAAAATGGCACAAATGCTTACCTACAAAAAATTATTTGAATCGATTAGTACTAATTTAATGATGAGTACATGTGGTGTTTGTTTTTTCATTCTTGTAATACTTCACTTAGAAGAACAGGATCCAGCTGCTTCCAGAGGATAATACAATAGATAGTTCACCAATTATTTTTCGTAGCCAAGTAGTACTCCATGGTATACATATACCACATTTTATTAATTCATTCATGTATTGACGGGCACTTGGGTTGTTTCCACAACTTTGCAATTGTGAATTGTGCTGCTATACACATTCAAGTGCAGATGTATTTTTTAGAGAATGTCTTTTTTTCCTTTAAGTAGATACCCAATAGTGGGATTGCTGGTTCAAAGGGTAGCTCTACTTTTAATTCTTTCAGGTATCTCCGTATTGCTTTCCATAGATGTTGTAGTAGTTTGAAGTCCCACCATCAGTGTATGAGTGTTCCTATCTTTCTGCATCCATGCCAACATTTGTTGTTTTGGGGTTTTTTTGGTAAAAGCCATTCTGACTGGAGATAAGTGATATCTCAGTGTGGTTTTGATTTGCAGTTCCCTGATGATTAGAGATGTTGAGCATTTTTTCATATGTTTTTTGGCCATTATTCTGTCTTCTTTGGAAAAGTTTCTGTTCATGTCCTTTGCCCACTTTTTGATAGGGTTGTTTGATTTTTTCTTGTTGATTTTCCTGAGTTCTAAGTAGATTCTAGTTATCAGCCCTTTATCCGATTTGTAGCATGCAAAAATTTTCTCCCATTCTGTAGGTTGTGCTCTTGTGACAATTTCCTTGGCTGTGCAGAAGCTTTTCAATTTGATCAGGTCCCATTTATTTATTTTGGTTGTTGCTGTGATTGCCTTTGGGGTCTTCTTCATAAATTCTTTGCCTAGGCCAATGTCTAGAAGGGTTTTTCCAACATTTTCTTCTAGAATTCTAATCGTTTCACACCTTAGGTTTAAGTCTGTTACCCACCATGAGTTGATTTTTGTGAGAGGTGAAAGGTGTGGATCCTAATTCAGTCTTCTACATGTGGCTATCCAGTTTTCCCAGCAATATTTATTGAATAAGGATTCTTTTCCCCTGTGTATGTTTTTGTCTGCTTTGTCAAAGATCAGATGACTGTGTAAGGATGGTTTTATATCTGGGTTCTCAGTCCTGTTCCATTATCCACGTAAATGTTCTCGTGCCAGTACTATGCTGTTTTGGTTACTATAGCCTTGTAGTATAGCTTAAAGTCTAGTAAATTAATGCCTCACAGTTTGTTTTTGTCTTTGTTTTTTGCTTCAGGTTGTTTTGGCTATACACGGTCTTCTCTGGTTCCATATAAAGCATAACATTATTTTTTCTAGATCTGCGAAAAATGCTGTCTGGAGGATGGGCATGCTTGTAGCTCTGGCTTGGGTGGTACAAAGGCAATTTATGTAACCAAAGCATTTGTACCCCATAATACTTGGAAATAAAATAACTAAAATTTAAATAAATAAATAAGGAAGAATGACATCAACCAGGCAGAAACTTTGAGGACTTTCTGGAAGATACAAGCCTGGTATGATAGGATATTCTATAGGGCCTGTCTGCTAATCCTCCTGGGGCTGAAATCCATAGGACTGTGCCAGCAGGGGCTGCAGGCAGAGGTGAGTGGGAAGAGTTGGGGTTGCTCATAGAGAATTGTGCAGTTGCTGGCAGCACCCAGTAGAGCTATTGATCTTTTCAATGTAGACTTTTTATATTTGTGAACATCAATATGTAACAACAATCACCAATTAGTAACCTGACCAGATTCAGTGGCCTCAAAAAGGGAACCAGCAGATCAATCAAAGCCAATGACTTCTATTTCAAAACAATTATTACAGAAAACAAGAGATAACTTTTAAAACTTCAAATTTGTATTTTTTGTGAAATGTCAGAGGGTAAAAGAAGCATGAAATGTAATACTAGGAGAACAATAGACTTTGATAATAAAATAATGACAGTATGCTCACCAAAATAAAATAGAACAATAGCATACATCCTAAGAAAAAATTACTTTGAATGTAAATGCATTAAATACTCCAATCTAAAGGCACACAGTAGCTTAACAGATAAGAAATAAGACTCAACTGTATGCTGCCTACAAAAGACTCACTTCACTTTAAAGGACACCCATAGATTGAAAGTGAACTGATGGAAACAGATATTCAACATAAATGGAAACAAAAAGACAGCTACACTTATTTTTAGATAAAATAGACTTCAGCTAAAAACTGTCAAAAGAGAAAAAGTGGGTTATTATATTGTAAGAAAGGAGTCAATTTATTGTGACAATATAATAATTATAAATATATATATGCCCAACACTGAAGCACCTACATATATAAAGCAAACATTAGAGATCTGAAGGGAGATATAGATTGCAACACAGCAACAGTAGGAGATTTAAATACTCTACTACCAACATTGGACAGCTTATCCAGAAAAAAATATCAGTAAGGAAATGCTGCACTTGGACCGTACTTTATTTTTCTTTTATTTTTTTAATTTTTTTTTATTTCAGCATATTATTGGGGTACAAATGTTTAGGTTATGCATATTGCCTTTTCCCCATCCATGTCAGAGCTTCAAGCGTGTCCAAACCCAAGACGGTGAGCACCGCATCCATTAGGTGTGTATACACCCATCTTCTCCTCCCCCGTCCCATCTGCACAACACCCAATGAATGTTACTACTATATATGCACTTAAATGTTGATCAGTTAATACCAATTTGATGGTGAGTAGATATGGTGCTTGTTTTTCCGTTCTTGTGATACCTCACTTAGTAGAATGGGTTCTAGCTCTATCCAGGATAATACAAGAGGTGCTATATCACCATTGTTTTTTTTGTGGCTGACTAGAACTCCATGGTATACATATTCCACATTTTATTAATCCACTCATGTATTGATGAGCACTTGGGTTGTACACTTTAAACCAAAGGGACCTAACATATATATACAGAACATCCTACTGAAAAGCAACAGAATACACATTCTTCTCAAGTGTACATAGAACATTCTTCAGAATAGATGTCAGGCCACAAAACAAGTCTTAACAAATTAAATAAGTTCAAAATCATATCAGTATTTTTTTTACCAGAATGGTATGTAACTAGGAACGAGATGAGGAATCATATAAAATTAACAAATATATGGGAATTAAACAATATGTGTTTGAACAACTATTGGGTCAAATAAGAAATTAAAGGGAAATTTAAAAAATCTTGGACAATTACAATGGAAACACAACACACTTAAATGCATGGAATGAAGCAAAAATAGTTCTAAGAGCCCAGCTCAGTGGGAGGCTCATGCCTGTAATATTAGCACTCTAGGAGGCTGAGGCGGGTGGATCGTTTGAGCTCAGGAGTTCGAGACCAGCCTGAGCAAAAGTGAGACCCCATCTCTACTAAAAATAGAAAAAAATTAGCCGGACAATTAAAAAATATATATAGAAAAAAAAATAGCCAGGCATGGTGGTGTGTGCCTGTAGTCCCAGCTACTTGGGAGGCTGAGGCAGGAGGATCGCTTGAGCCCAGGAGTTTGAGGTTGCTGTGAGCTAAGCTGACACCACGGCACCCTAGCCCGGGCAACAGAGTGAAACTCTGTCTCAAAAAAAAAAAAAAAAATAGTTCTAAGAGGGAAGTTTACAGAAAAGCCTATATCAAAAATGAAGAAAGATCTCAAATAAACAACCTAAAGTTACAGCTGAAGAAACCAGAAAATGAACAAACTATACCCAAAGTTACAAGGAAGGAAGGAAAAAAAACAAGGAAGAGAATAAATAAATCAAACAGAGACTACAAAAACAATTAAAAAGATCAATGAAACTAAGAGCAGTTTTTTTTAAAAAAAACTAACCAAAATTGGCAACATACAGACTAAAAAAAAAGTAGAATACTCAAAATCAGAGATGAAGGAGAAGGCATTACAACTGACACCAGAGAAACACAAAGGATCGTAGGAAACTATTATGAACAACTATAGATCAACAAATTGAAAAATCTAAAAATATATAAAATACAACGTACAAAGACTGAATCATGATGATAATGAACATCTAAACAGACCAATAATGGATAACGAGATTGATTCAATAATAAAAAAATCTCCCATCAAACAAAAGCTCAGGGCCAGGTGGCTTCACAGCTAAATTCTACAATTTAAAGAATTAATAAAAATAGTTCTCAAACTCTTCCAAAAAATTAAAGTGCAGGGAATACCCAAATTTATTTTACAAGGCCAGCATTACTCTCATATTAAAACTAGACAAAGATACTACAAGAAAAGAAAACTACAGGCCAATATCCCTGATGAACATAGATATAAAAATCTTCAAGAAAATTGCAGCAAATGTATTCAAGAGTGTATTTAAGGGATTGTGATCAAGGGGGATTTTTCCCAGGGATGCAAGTTTGGTTTGACATACTCAAATGAATAAATGCAATTCACCATATTAACAGAAGAAGCATTGGACTTAGGCTGAACTTTAGACCAAATGGACTTAATAGGTATTTACTGAACATTCCACATAACGACTACAGAATACGCATTCTTTTCGTCCTCACATAGAACATTCTCCAAGGTAGATCATATTTTAGGCCACAAAATAAGTCTTAACAAACAAACACAAAGAAAATTGAAATTATATCATTTCTTCTCAGCCACAGTGGACTAAACACTGAAATCAATTTGAAGAGAAATGTCAGAAACTATACAGATACATGGAAATTAAACAACATGCTCCTGAATAATCACTGAGTCAACAAAGAAATAAAGACATATTTAAAATTTTTTGAAATGAATGAAAATGAAAAGAAAACATACTAAAATTGGGGGACACAGAGAAAACAGAGCTAAGAGGGAATTTTACAACATTAAAGCCTACACCAAAAAAGTTAAAGGATCACAAATTAACAACCTAACCTCACACCTCAAGGAACTAGGAACACAATAACAAACCAAACACAAAGTTAGCAGAAGTGACAAAGATCACAGCAGAACTAAGTGTACTAGAAACCAAAAAGCAATACAAAGGATCAAAGAAACAAAAAGTTGGTTCTTTGAAAATATAAAAAAAACTAGTAAAGCACTAGCAAACTAACCAAGACAGAAGATCCAAATAAACATAATCAGAAATAATAAAGGAGACATTATAACTGATACCAGAGAAATACAAAAAATCAGAGACTATTATGAATAAGTATACGCTCCCAAACTCGAAAACCTAGAGGAAATGGATGAATTCCTGAAAACATAACACCACCTCCCCAAGATTGAACCAGGAAGAAATAGGACTCTTGAATAGACCAATAATGAGTGGCAAGATTGAATCACTGCCCCCCCCCCCGCCAAAAAAAATCTCCATCAAAAAAAAGTCAGGGCCAGATGGAATCATAGCCAAATTCTTCTAGATGTATAAAGAAGAACTGGTGCCTATACTACTGAAACTGTTCCAAAAGATCAAAAAAGAAGGAATCCTCCCTAACTCATAACACAAAGCCAGTATTACCCTGATACCAAAGCCAATAAAGAATGTAATAAAAAAGAAAACTACAGACCAATATCCCCCTCACAAACATAGTTACAAAAATCCTCAACAAAATGCTAGCAAACTGAATCTAGCAGCACATCAAAAGGATAATTCACCGCAGTCAAGTGGGTTTCATCCCAGGCATGCAAGAATGGTTCAACATATACAAGTCAATAAACACGATTCACCACATAAACAGAATAAAAAATACTACATGATCATCTCAATGGATGTGGAAAAAGCATTTGATAAAATCTAGCATCACTTCATGTTTAAAAAATCCCTCAAAAACTCAATATAAAAGGAATGTAATTCAAAATAATAAAAAGCCATACATGACAAACCCACAGCCAACATAATATGAAATGGGGGAGAGTTGAAAGCATTCCCCATAATAAGTAGAAGAAGCCAACAATGCCCACTTTCACCACTTTTATTCAACATAGTACTGGAAATCATAGCCAGAGCAATGAGGCAAGAGAAAGAAATAAAGAACATACAAATTGGAAAAGAGGAAGCCAAATTATCTGTTTGCTGATGATATGATCTTTTCCTAGACAACCCTAAGTACTTCTCCACACTCTTAGATTTGGTAAGTCAATTCAGCAAAATATCAGATTATAAAATCAATGTACAAAGGTCAACTGCATTTCTATATGCCAGCAATGACCAGGCTGAGAACCAAATCGAGGGCTCAATCCCATTTGCAATAGCTGAAAAATATATAAAATGCCTAGGAATAAATTTAACGAAGGAGGTGAAAAATGTTTACAAGGACAACTACAAATCAGTGATGAAAGAATTCATAGATAACACAAATGGAAAAACACTCTGTGCTCAAGGATAGGAAGAATCAATATTGTTAAAATGATCATACTGCCCAAAACAATCTACAGATTCATTGCAATTCCTATCAAAATATCAATGTCATTTTTCACAAAGTTAGATATAACCATTCTAAAAATTCATGTGGTACCAAAAGAGAGGCTGAACAGCCAAAGCAATCCTAAGCAAAAAGAACAAATCCAGAGGCAGCATGTTGCCTGACTTCAAATTATACAAGGCTATAGTAAACAAAACAGCATAGTATTGGCATAAAAGTAGACACATAGTTTGCTGAAACATAATAGAGGACCCAGAAAAAAAACCAAATACCTACAACCAACTGATCTTTGACAAAGCAGACAAAAACATATCCTGGGTAAAGGATGCACTATTCAATAAATAGTGCTGGGTAAATTGGTTAGCCATATGTGGAAGAATGACACTGGATCCCTGTCTCTCACCATATACAAAAATTAACTTAAGATGGATTAAAGATTTAAATGGAAGACCTGAAACCATAAAATTCCTAGAGGAAAAAAAAAAAAAAAAACAACTAGAAAAACCCTTCTGTATATTGGTCTAGGCAATGAATTTATGACTATGACCATATAAACAAATGCAACAAAAACAAAAGTAGGCAAATGGGAGTTAATTAGACTCAAAAGCTTCTGTGTAGCAACAGAAATAATTAGCAGCAAAAATAGACAACCTGTAGAATGGGGGAAAATATTCACAAACTATGTGTCCAATGAAGGACTAATACCTAGAACCTACAAGGAACTCAACACAGCAAGAAATAACCCCCTTAAAAAGTGGGCAAATGACATGAATAGGCATTTTTCCAAGTGTATAAAAATGACCAAACATATGAAAAAATGCTCAAAATCACTAATCAAGAAATGTAAATTAAAACCATAAAAAGATACCATCTTACTCCAATTAGAATAGATATTAGAATAAAAGTAAAAAAAAAATACATATTGTCACAGATGCATTGAAAAGGGAATGCTTATACACTGTTGGTGGGAATTTACATTAGTATTATACAAACTCTACAGAGATTTCTCATACAACTAAAAGTAGATCTACCATTTGATCCTGCAATCCAACTACTGGGTATCTACCCAAAGGAAAAGAAATCTTTTAACAAAAAGAAAACCTGTATTTGTATGTTTATTGCAGCACAATTCACCATCACCCCAAGATATGGAATCACCCCAAGTTCCTGTCAACTGATGAGTGGACAAAGAAAAAGTATACACATACATGCCATGGAGACCGCTCAGCAACAAGAATGAAATGGTGTCTCTTGCAGCAACTTCGATGGAACTGGAGGCCGTTATCCTAACTAACAACTCTAACAAAATAAATGCCATGTTTTGTCACTTCACATAAGTGGGAGCTAAACTATGACGACACAAGTGCACAGAGTGGTATAATGGACACTGTAGACTCAAAAGGGTGGAGGTTGGGAGGGAGTGAAGCATGAAAAATTACCTATGGGTATGATGTATGCTATTTGCATGATGGATACACTGAAAGCCCAGATTTCATCACTATATATACATGTAACAATTCAACTTACACCCCCTAAAAAAAAGAAAAAATATATAAAACAAACCTAGCAGATCCTTCTCATCCCAAGAGCATTGTTTTAATAATTCAAAGGAACTTCTGAATAACCTTGTCATATATCAGCCTTAAATATGATTGACTCTTTGGACACTCAGTTCCATTTAAGAGAATTCAAGAGTAATAATCAGAGGAGGAGAAAAATGGTGGAGTTAAGGTAGCCTCCTGGTTCCCTGCCTCCAGAGAAAGAGATGTAGATCTCGGTCTGCTACACACGACCGGAACTCTCTCCTGCAAAAACAGCGAGGTGAATCAGTGGAGATTCAGTGGGGGACACACAAATCTGGAAAAAGAATAAGGCGAACGGGAGATTGGAATGCAAAACCTGGAAAGTGCAGACAGACAATAGAGAGTGGAGCATGAGACGGCAGTGCCAGCCTGGCCAGTAAGTGCACTAAGATAAGTCCCTCATGAGACAGTCTAGCTTCCCCACAGACTTACAAGCCCACCGAGAGGCAGGGGCTTGTGTGAAGTGGATGTAGAATTGTGTCAGGAAACGTGGGGCCCAGCGGTGAGGGGATACGAGCTGGAAGCAACTTGAACTTCCCAGAGCTCCGTCAGAACTGCACCGGACAGGGGAGGAGCTGGTCTGGGCTAGCTCTCGAGGCAGTTAGGAGTCAGGAAGCTGGTCTCTGGCACCCAGCGGGTCCTGAACGGGGAGCTGATTACTGAGTGGAGGACTCTAACCTGGAAACTGCCGCTGGCGATTGGGACTGATCAGGGTGGGCCAGTTGAACTGAGAGCTATTGCTGGTCTGGCATGAGATTGGGGGAGGGTGACATAAAAGAGACGGCGGGGCACCCTGGTGACCCGACTGACTCCCTGATCGGGTACCTCCCAGCCCCTGAGCGGCTCCCTCTGGAGCAAGTGCCCTGGGGGCGGACCAATGCCAGCTCAGGGCCCACAGCAGGTCGCAGTATGGTGGGGATCAGCTCCTTTCCCCCAGCCTGGGAGCCCTCGCAACCAGCTTCGCCCTTCCCGGACTTAAAGTTAACCAGCCAGGACTGATTAATGGAGCGGTGAATTCTGAGTGCCTCCTCAGCTGAGAGGGGAAGACGCCTGTGGAAGCTGAAAGCGCGGAGGTGTTGGGCAGATGGGTAAGCCAGCCCCTCCCCCTTGCCAGCGTCTTTCTTACGGCGTGAGCTTGCAGCAGCGAGACATAAAACGCCTCTACCCCTCTGCCACAAGCACCAGTTCTTGGGGCCTTGGCGCTGACCAATAGCTGACAGCCCAGTGACTTTCCTTGCCAGACCAGTTCAGGTCATCCTGTAGGATTGCATTTCCACCTCCAGTGAGCTACCAACAGAGAAACCCGCGACTAGGGAATAAAAACCCCAGCAAGGGACCAAAACAAGCTCCCGAAGTAACCCCTCCCATCAAGAGAACCCTGGACAACAAACTAGCGGCTCCCTCTAGTGGCAGAACAAAACAAAAGTAACAGTGGACCCAGATGGGAAGGACCCAGTGAAAGATTTCTGGAAGTATGAAAAATCAAATGGAAAGCACACCCCCAAAGAGGAACACCAGCTCTCTAGCAATGAACACTAACCAGATCCAGAATACTAAAATGACGCAAGAAGAATTCCAAACATGGATTCTAAGTAAGCTCAATGATATGCAAGGAAAAATGGATAATCATCACAAAGAAACCCAAAAAAAAATCCAGGACTTGGAAGAAAAATTTACTAAAGAAATTGAAATATTAAAGAAAAATCAAACCGAACTCCTGGAAATAAAGGGCTTATTCAGGGAACTTCAAAACACTGTGGAAAGCCTCAAGAAGAGGGTAGACCAAACAGAAGAAAGAATCTCAGAGATCGAAGACAGCTCCTTCCAAATGAATAAGTCAGTCGCAGAGATTGAGCGGAAAATAAAGAAAACAGAAGCAAGTTTACAGGAAATGCAGGACTATCTAAGAAAACCTAACCCGCGATTGATCGGTCTTCCGGAAAATGAAGAAGAAACCACGCAAGGGCTGGATAACCTATTTGAAGATTTAATAGAGGAGAATTTCCCAGGCCTTGCTAAAAATCTAGATATACAGATACAAGAAGCGCAGCGGACCCCAGGGAGATTGAATGCAAATAGAAAGACACCACGTCACGCAGTCATCAGATTGAGCAAGGTAGCCACTGAAGAGGCCCTTCTACAAGTGGTAAGGCAAAAGAAACAAGTAACATACAAAGGAAAGCCTATCAGAATAACTTCAGACTTCTCAACTGAAACCCTACAAGCAAGAAGAGCCTGGGGCCCCATTCTCACTCTTCTGAAACAGAATAATGCCCAGCCTAGAGTTCTGTACCCTGAAAAACTAAGTTTTATATATGAAGGAGAAATAAAGACATTCTCAGACAAACAAAGT